>LOJH01062498.1:0-10853 GCA_001685095.1 Ellobius talpinus
CTAACAGACAAAACAGACTTCTGTGACCTCAATGAGACAGAGCAAGTTCTCCTGAGGAGTAAAAGGTGTTTGCGATCAGGCTGGGCCTGAACTGTGTCTTTATCTGTAAAGGTATGGAGGGAGTTTGGGGATGTTTTGTTCACTAGGCCTGTCTGGTTGCCTGTTTTCCAGTTATCCCTGTCTTTCCCCCACTCTGCTTCCTCACCCTCCTTCTTCCTAGGGTACAGTACCAAGACCAGGGCTCCATGGGCCAACCTCCAAAGTAGGCCAACTCCACTCTCTTCCACCTGCCTCTGCTTCCTGGTGAGGCCCTTGCCTTGAGGCCCAGTGGGGGAACTGTAAAGACAGCACATCCTGGCCCCTTCTCACCTCTTAACCAGACTACCAATGATTTCATCCATGCCTGAACAGAAGCTCCTACTTGCCCCCCCCCNAGGGATGAGAGAAAGCCACAACGTGTGTCTAAGAAGACAGGTGCTCAGGGAATTTACACAGAATAGTCACATGGCTGCCTGGTTCACTGGAGGCTGAAGTTAATAAACAATACATGTTTTCTGAATGAAATGTTTTCATCCAGTCACTCGCCCTGCTCAGTATAGACTCAACTATCTGACACTAATCAGTTGTTTTTCTCCGACCTAAGAAGGGAGGCTGAGTGCTCCCACGGACAACACCTGGCCCCTGCATCTGAGCTGCCTTCTCCAAGGACCTTTTCCTCCTGTCCTTTCAGCTGCCCACTCCTGTGGCCACACCCTGTGCCTCATCATCAGCTGAAACTGCCCCACCTCTGAAATCTTGAATTCCAGTATCCCACTCACAAGCTGCTGCTCCTCCCCCCACCTCTGGCTTGCCTGCCTCTGCGCCTCCCCTTACTCTGCACACGCGCCTCCCCTTACTCTGCACACACACCTCTGCATTCTGTCACCCCCTGCTTGTCCCTTACAGCCAGGCTTGAGCCCTAGCTCACTGGACCACCCTCAGTACATGGATTCCAGGCACCCTTCAGCCACTGTCTCTTCAGCACAGATTCTATGCATCCACTCCTCTGCCAGTAAGCCCACCTTGGTCCAGCAAGGGCCTCTTATTTAGTGCTCTCCTCCTGCATCACAGTCAAGCCAGAAAAAGCCACACTGCTGGGTCAACTGGCTCCATTCTTGGCACAGGAACTTTCCCAAGCTGTCCCTTTCCTTTGGCTACTCGGCTATTCATGCATTTAGCAAATACACACCGCATACTTGCTTTGGGTCAGCACTGAGATTGTGGGAACAGTTATTGGCAACACAGGCCCTGATCTTGGGACTGACCTCTTGAAGGGAGAGTCGGTGAACAGATGCATGATCACCATCAAAGAGCAAAATTAAGGGATGCAGTTCATTGGTTATCATACACATAAGAAAAATTTAAAAGGACAGAAGAAGGCTCACAATTTTAGAGAGGTTAGTTTATTTAGTGCAGAAGGCAGGGTGGCATGCCTGGGTGGTAGTGGTAGTCTGGGGGGAGGAGGTCTTCCTTTTTTTTTACAATTATTTTTATTTATTCTTTAATGAGTGTGGGGTTTTGCCTGCATTGATGTCTATGAAGCACGTGCATGCACAGTGCCTGAGAAGACCAGAAGAGGGTGATGAGTCCCCTGGAACTGGAGTCACAGATGGTTGTGGGCCATCATGTGGATGCTGGGAACCAAAAGTTGGGTCCTTTGCAAGATCAACAAGTGCTCTTAACCATGGAGCCATCTCTCCAGCTCCCAAGGTTTCTTAGTTGTTGAGGACCAGGAACTTCAAAGAGCTGATGAGAACCAGGAGAAGGTCCCACTCAGAGGCAAGTGCAACTCTTGAACCCCAGGCCATAGTGGCCTACACCCACCAGTCAGTCCACACCCCTTAAAGGCTTCAAAACCAATGTCACAAGTTAGGGACTACGTTCAAACCATGAGCCTGTCGGGGGGAGAACATTTCTGATTTGAACATAACTATTTCTGAAACGCCTGACTTTCTAGCCTCTCATCTGCTAAGTACTGGGATTACAGACATGAATCATCATGCCAGGCTGAGACCCCAGGTTTGATCTTATCATGGCAACCACAGACCTCCTGCCATTGTGTGTTGTTTTGTTAATTGGCTTGTTTTTTTTATGTGTATGAGTGTTCTGCCTACATGCATACATGCAAACTGCATGCCTGGTGCCCAAGGAGGCCAAAAGAAGATGCTGGAAACCCTGGAACTGGATTTAAGGACAATTGTAAGCCTCTATGTGGGTGCTGGGAACCTAACCTGGGTCCCCTGCAAGAGCAGCAAGTGCTCTTAACCACTAAACCCTTCTCTCTGGCCCTGTTTTGTTTGAGAGAGGGTCTCAGCTGGGCTGGCCTTTAAAATATTTTATGACAGATGATTTTGAATTCTCAATCTTCTTGACAGTTTCCTAAATGCTGATAATACAGACATGAATTATTATGTCAGGCCAAAGCCCTGGACTTGAACCCTAGCAATGCAATAAGCAAACAACAGAACAGTGACTTCCTGTATTTAAAAATATTTAATTTACTTTAATGTAATGACTACTGAGTGTAAGTATGTGATGCGTGCATATACTGTGTGCATGTAAGGTGGGGCATGCATGCCACTGTGTTAGAGACACATTTTGGTCTCAGTTCTCTTTCTGCTTTTATGTCAGTTCTAGGGATTGAACCCAGGTTGTCAGCAAGTACCTTTACTCATCAAGCCCTCTCACTGACCCAGATTTTTTATTTTTAGCCAATCAGATATTTACATACAAGTAGTTGTGAGTTTCTTGCTTTTCCAATGATTACTCATGTAGAAGACATTTGCATGTTTTTATTGGCCATAAATATATTGATGTTACTTTATTAGGTTATTCTATCTTTATTGAGTACCAGGAGTTCTGTTTGGTTTTGATTTTATACGTTCTATTTTTTTCTTTACAGTCCTAGAGACTGAGCCCAAGATCTTATATACTAGACAAGTATTCTGCCACCAATAACAGCTATTTAAATTTTTTTTCAATATTGAGGCAGTATCTCCCAAGGTATTGAACTTGATATATCAGATTGGCCTCAAACTTGCAATTCTCCTGTTCCAGTCTCCTAAGTAGTTAGGGTTACGGGTCTGTATCATCAAAGCTGGCTTTTATTTTTTTCATTTAAATTTTATTTATTTACAATCCCCAACAGGGTTTCTCTGTATACTTGACTATCCTGGAACTCACTTGGTAGACTAGGCTGGCCTTGAACTCAGAGATCTGTCTGCCTCTGCCTCCTAAGTGCTGGGATTAAAACATGCATCACCATGTCCAGTTTAATTTTATTTTTAATTTTTGTACGCATGTGTGTCTGTGGGGGGGAAATGCGTGCCTGAGATCAATTGCCCTTGGAGGCCAGAAGAGGATGTCAGATCCCCTGGAGCTGGGGTTTCAGTTGTGAACTGTCATCTGTAGTTGCCGGGAACAGAAAAACAGCAAGAGCAAGCACTCCTTACCACTGAATCATCTCTCCAGCCTTCTTCCCTGGTGACCTACGTTAGCCATGGACTCGGTATCTTCCTGCCTTAGCCTTCCCAGGGCTAGGATCACAGGAGTATACCACAATGCCCAGCTAGAGCCTCTTCACAGGGCCCAAATACTAGTCCTTTGTTAGACATACATTTTGTAAATATTTTCTTCCAGTCGTGATACATCTTTTTTCACTTTTTATTTATGTATGGATCTGTGTGAATGTATGTGTATGTGCCTGTGCAGGTGGACAGGCCTTTGAGCACACAGAGATCAGAAGACATTGGCTCCCCTGGAGTCAGATCACAGGTGTTTGCCAGATGCCTGGTTTGGTGTGCCGCCAGTGCTCTTAACTGCTGTGTCATCTCTCCAGCCCCCAGTCTTGAGATACCTTTATTCATTTTCTTAAACATGCCTTTTAATGATCACTGCTATCATTGCTCTCTACAACGGTAGTAATGGGAGAAGTGGTAACCCACATGTAGACCTCCATTACCATCTCTGCCTGACCACATCATCCAGGAAATGAACCGTGTTCCATGTCTTTTGTCATAACTTGTTCACTAGGATTAGGCTTGTTAAGTTAAACATTCACAGCACCATGGTCCATTCACTCAGATCTGACCACCAGGGTTATTCACATTACACTGATAAACTGCCAACCTCTGTTTACACTTGTTGAATGTTGACTCTGGGAGCAAGGAGGCCCTTCCTTGTCTCCACCAAAACTCCCTGTTCTGGGTCAGGCTGGCCGCCTGACTCTGTAAGAGGGCAGAAGAGAAAAACATAAACACCTAAGAGAATTAAAAATATTGCATCAGGTTGGAGAGGGCTCGGTGATTAAGGGCAAAAATTGCTGCAGAGGACCTGGAATTGGTTCCTACCACCCATGTCAGGCAGCTTACAACTGCCTGTAGCTCCAGTCCTGCAAGATCCAACACCTCGAGCCTTCACGGGCATTCACATGCACATAGCTATACAGTCACAACCATAGCGAAAAAGAAATATTTTAAAAATACTTGAAAATAAAATATTTTTAAAGAATTTGTATGGCTGAGAACAGCTAGAAGGTAAAGTATTTCCAACAGATGTTCTGTTTATCCCATCTGCAGTGGGAAAAAGGCCCAGAGCACACCCACAGTGAGTTCAGTGGGAAACTCCAGCTGACTGCCTCAGCCTCCCTTGATTTCTGCTGGGTGTTTGCAAATGCACATGTGGGGGCTCCCCTGATAATGTGAGCTTGTTCTCCCAATTGGGCTACTCCAGTCATCTCTGCCAGATGTTCTGAGCACCCAATTTGATCATGTTTTCTTGTTTATCTGCTGCTTCTGTCTGTTACTTGCTATTTGTTCTTTTACTTTTGCTTGCTTTATATGTAATAAACTCATTCATTCAAACCCAAAGTATGGCTAATTAAAGGCCATTTTCTGGACTGCGCAGAACAGTCCTGATCCTGTGGTCAGGCTCTGCAAGTTCTGAGAGCATGAACTCAATTCCATCATAAAGATGGAGGTTGGGAAAAGCACCATGTACAGCAATGCTGTAGTCAGACTACAGCCCACAAATGTAACTAATTAGCTTGTTCTTGTTTTCAGGGAATATCTAACCACCTTTAGTCAAAGGATTGTTTTCAAAAACATGTCAGGTGGTGGTGGCACACGCCTTTAATCCCAGATCTCTGTGAGCTCAAGGCCAGACTGGTCTACAAGAGCTGGTTCCAGGACAGGCTCCAAAGCTATAGAGAAACCCTGTCTCAAAAAACCAACCAAACAAAAAACCAAAACAAAACAATTTTCAGAAAAAGGAGCAGGGAGACAGATCTGTGGGGGATCAGAGAATAATTTGCTTGAGTCAGTTTGCTCTTTCCACCTGGGGATCAAACTTTGGTTGTTAGGTTTAGCAGCGAGCACCTTTACCCTCTGAGCTATTTCTCTGGCCCTTAGTCAAAGGATTCTACAACTGAAAAGCTCAAGTCTGGGTGGTGGCACATGCTTTTAATCCCAGTATTCAGGAGGCAGAAAGTGGTGGACATCTGTAAGTTCAAGGCCAGCCTGGTATGAAAGACAGACACTCTGGAATCAGTGATTCATCATAGCATACACATTAATTTTCACAAGAGGAGCTGCAGCAGACACTGTTACAAGCCTTATTTTTTTCAAAGGAGGAACCAAAGGCAGGGGGTTAACTCTCGTTATTCAGCAGCACATGGTAGAGCCAGCGGTGAAGTGCAAGCATTCTAGCTCAGAAGTCTGTGCTCTTAGCCTCAGGAGGAGACATGTAACACAGCCTCCTGTCTGAGTTCACTACTACCTGGGGACTGAGTGCCTTGTTAGACAAGATGCCGCAAGCACTGGCACAGTCATGCTCTGAATGCAGCTACTGCCTCAGAAGGCCAAGGAGTGAAGTAGGGCAGACTAGGTGAGTGTGCAGAGACTTTGCTCACACTCAAGCAAAGCTGTGTTTTCCTGTGTATAGCTGCTGACTCTCGGATGTGCTGTTCTTGTTGGAAAGACAGTGGATGTGTTTGAAGTAAGAAATCATCTTCATGGAGCTGTGTGGTATTAACAACAAAGGCTTGATGGGTAAACAACATTGAAGGACTCTGGGTTAGGATGACTTTTTTCTCTTCTTTTTATGTGCATGTGCCAGGGATCACACCCATAGCCTTGAGCTTGCAGGCAATCACTGAACTAAATTCCCAGCAAGGAGTGCTATGTTCTGTTTGTCTCTTCCCTCAAGTTCTTGTGCCGAAATCATACCTCTCAAGATGACGGCATTAGGGGTAGGGGTCTTGGAGTGTTTCCAGCAGGTTTTCTGCAGTGCGACAAAACTCCTAAGAAAGCACCTTGAAAAGCGCACAGGTTTACACTGGTTCATCTCTCCAGTGGTGTCAGTCCACAGCTGGCAGCTCCCCAGGCTTCAAGACGGTGGTGAGGCTAACCACTGTGATAGCAGGAATATGTAGCCAGGGAGGATGTGTGCCTCAAGGTGCCAGGAAGGATGTGTGCCTCAAGGTGCCAGGAAGAGACAGAAAGACAGAGAAAAAGAAAGTAGAGAAAGACGAAGAGGAGGAAGTGAGAGCCTCCAAAAGTATGCCCCCAGTGACCAACTTCTCCCAAGCAGGCCCTATCTTAAAATTAAAAAAAACAATCTTCTAAAAATCTTTGAATTTTTTTGTGTGTGGGTGAACGTTGTGTCTGGAGGTCAGAGAACAACTTGCAGGAATCATCTCCCTCCTTCACCACATGGGTCCTGGGGGGGTCAACCTTTGGTCACCTGGCTTGGTGCAAGGGCCCCAACTCTTAAGAGCCCATCCAGCCATCTATTGATCAAGATGGAACAGTGATGATTCAGTCACCTCTCAATATCGCCATCAGTTGGGGATCAGAGGATTCAAAACATGAACATTTTAGGGAGTGTGATAGTTCATATTCAAACATAGTAGGGGCTGACAGAGTTGAGGGTAGAGTCCTTATGAATGTGACTGGTGTTCTTATAAAGTAGGTTTGGGGAAGCACCCTGTCGTGTCTACCATGTGCCTTACTTAGGAGGTGAAGGAAGTCAGCTCCCTCCAGAGCCTGAGGGTATCTTGGTCATGGACTTACTTCCCTTCCAAATCATGAGAAATTTCTGTTGTTTATAAGCTACCCAGCCTGAGGTGTTTCGTTACAGCAGTCGGAGTGACCAACTGTTTCATTTTGTCACCAAGTATTTACTGAAAGGGTCCTGTAACCAACACTGGGTCAGGCAAGGGCCACAGAGATGTCACTGACAGTAGATGAGGGAGATGGCCAGAGAATTACAATCCTTGATGCTAATTACCAGAGGTTTGCTTCCAAATATCCAATAATTCAAGGATGGTAAGGTTCCTAGTGAACTGTCGGAACTGGGTGATATAGAGGGTAGGAGACATTATTTAATATTTATATATTATTTTACAGTGGTCTAAAGTAACAAACAGGTGGGAGAAAGGAAACACAGCGACAAATACATTAAAGGAGAGCCATTCCCAGGATAAATCAAGATTTTTAGGTTATTTTAAAATGACAGTTTTTGGAGTTGGAGAAATGGCTCAGTGGTTAAGAGCATTTACTGCTCTCCCAGAGGACCCAACTTTTGGTTCCCAGCACCCTCACAACCACCTGCAACTTCAGCTCCTTGGGATCCAATGCCTTTGGGTAGGCACCTGCACTCTTGTGCATACATACATATACATACAATTTAAAGTAAATAAGATGTGTTTCATTAACTTCAAAGGGACCACCGTCTCACAGAAACTACGGGGTCTGAAGAAAACAGCCAAGTTTGAAAAGAAAACATCGCATTACTTTTGGTCTCAATATTCTCGACCTTGGGGAGGGGGGTATTTTAAATAACTGTGCATTTTGCTCGTAAAAATGGGCCAGTCAGGAGAAAAAAAACACCCCAAATCTGTTGTTAAGAGTATTTATATACAACACAGGAAAGTCCTGCAGCAGATCCGCTTTGCCCAGAAAGAAAAAGCAGACCAGACTGTATAAGCCCTCTCAAAGCCAATAGGTACTAGTGAGCCACGGCCTAAAGACAAAGATGAAAGCAACCCACCCTTCGCCGATGTGGACCTGAGGGATCTTGAGGAGCAGTAAAGGTTCTCAGGGGGAGCCAGGAGGATTCGGTGTCGTTTCACAGGGCTTTGGAGAAAGCATTACTTAACCTTTCTCTCCCAGATTCCACTTTTCATAACGTAAACGTTTAGAGGGAAGAGGACACGGAGGAAGCCTGGAGAAGGTTCTCGCCAGCAGTCAGCCTCTTCGGTATTAAAACTGTTCCAAGTCCTCAGATCTGGACCACAGAGGCAGCCCGTACTGAAGGAGCAACCAACGAACAACCGACAACCTACGAACTCTCTATAAACGGTAAGCGATGTTATTACTGCCACGTACGCTACCAGGTTCAAGCTTACTTCCTCACCGCACGCTTTCTCGTACGATTTCCCTTTTCATTTTACTTTTTTCAGCTCTCAGAGCCACTGCAAGTTTCTGCAGACCTATTCCGTTCTCCTTCCGCATCTCAGCCCTCTGCCGGAGTCCGAATGAGCGCGCACTTCCTGCGCCCGGAAGTGCGTCATCACCCCGAGCCAGTTTCCGCACGCTGCTCCGGTGCGCCTGGGATTCGGATGCTGGAGTACCGGAGTGGCCCGCGTTCTGTGACTGCTTGCCGGGTCCCGGGTGCTCCGCACCGCCATGCAGGTCTCGAGCCTCAACGAGGTGAAGATCTACAGTCTCAGCTGCGGCAAGTCCCTCCCTGAGGTGAGTCTTCATCTCCTCGTCACCGTCGCTGCCCCTCTCATTGCCCTAGTGATATATCTTTAATTTATCGACGACTGACCGTGCTGGCTGGTTTTACTGTCAGCTTGACACAAGGTAGAGTCATCTGAAAGGAGGGAACCTCAGTTGAAAAAACGCCTCCATGAGATCCAGCTGTAGAGTATTTTTTAAATTAATGAGTAACGGGAGAGGTCCCAGCTCACTGTGAATGGTATCATCCCGGGTTCTATAAGGAGACTGAGCAAGCCATGGGAAGCAGTACCCCTCCATAGCCTCTTCATTAGTTCCTACCTCTAGGTTTCTGCCTGTTTGAGTTTCTGTCCTGACTTCCTTCAATGATGGACCGTGATGTGAACTGTAGCTGAATTCTTTCCTCCTCAACTTGCTTCGGCCATGGTGTTTTATCATACACAGAAATTATAAGATGGCACTTTTGTGTTAGGTTCCTGTGAGAACATGCTGACTGTTTAGAAAACCATTCTCACATCCTTTAATAGAAACATCATTGCCTGAAATACAGTCAGAGCAATATTGTCACAGAGTAGCAACTCAATTACTGCAGAGAGAAGAAAACCTCTGGCCCATCCCCAGACATTTGAAAGTGTCATTCTGATGTACACAATGTCTCTTTTGTATACTTAATGTTTTAAGAGGCTAGTCTGCATGAGTAGAGAGATTCTGCCCTGTCTAGTAAGAATAGTACATTGAACTGGGCTGTGGTGATGCACACCTTTAATCCCAACACTTAGGATTAAAGAGGCAGAGGCAGGTGGATCTCTGTGAGTCTGAGGTCAGCCTGGTCCACAGACTGGTTCCAGGACAGCTAGGGCTATTGCACAGAGAAACTCTGTCTTGGAAAACAAAAAGCAAAAACAGCAACAACAAAAAAAGAATAGTACATTGGCTTTGCCCTTTTAGAAATGATGGATATTTATTTTTCTCATTTCTTTGGGGCTTTTAACTTTGAATTTATTGACATTTTGAGCTGGACAATTACTTGTTGCTAGTGTTGTCTTACAGGCTGTTTGCCAGCTTCCCTGACTCATACCCACTAGATACCAGGATTACATCTACCAGGTGTGATGGCAGACTAAATCTTCAAGAATTGCCATAAGCCCTCTGGGGAACAAAATCGCCCCAGTCGAGACCCAGCCGCTCAGTGCCACTGTAACTGACAAGTCTTTCATTATTGCTGTTCATTCAGCTGCTGCCTGCAGAGTAAAATCTGTGTTCAGTGAATGTGGAATGTGTCAGTTAAAAAGCACCCTTCTTATCCAGGGTTGGCTACTAGGCCAGTTGTATATCTGTTCTTATTCTTTGTAAGAAATAGATTTTAGTTAGCAAAGGGACACATTTATAATCCTAGTATGTGGGAGGCTGAGAAAGGAAGCGTGTGAGTTTGTGGGGTTTAGTCTAGGGTAAAGAGCTACATAGTGTGACTCTGTGTCAACAGAGAGGAGCATGCACACACACACACACACACACACACACGGGATGGCACTCACTCCTCACAGAAACTAAAACCCATCATTGAGAGCTTCTGCGTTCTCTTAGCTTAGATGGATTAATTTTATTCTTTTTTTTGCTTTGTAAAACAGCTATCCAAAAAATTTTGTTTAGAATATGTAAATGTAATTTTAAAAATCCAGAAGATATATTAACATGCAGTTAAGATTATAGAATAGCCCCACTTTCCATTTTATTGTTTCCTGTAAGTTTGCGGTTTTTAAAATGAACTTTTATTGTTTTGTGAGCAGAAGACAATCCAGATGTGTTTTAAAGCGCAGTGTCTGTTTTCTCGTAGTGGCTTTCTGACAGGAAGAAGCGAGCACTGCAGAAGAAAGATGTGGGTGAGTATCCATGGTGCTCCTGCTGCCAGTGTCCCATGTGACAGTGTCCTCAGCTCTGGCTTTCCAGTGTGGGAGTGAGCTTTTTGTCTTGCTGATGGTGTGGATCTTAGTTTTACCTCCTTTTCAAGCTAACAGGTTAGCCTCTCCTGGTTTCATGGGTGGCATCAAGGCTCCAGGGTCAGAGACAGACTCA
>LOJH01062500.1:0-10853 GCA_001685095.1 Ellobius talpinus
TCAAGTAGGCTTCATCCCAGAGATGCAGGGCTGGTTCAACATACGCAAATCTATATATATAGAGAGAGTAGGCAGAGTCAGGGAGATGCCATGTAGTTGCCAAAGGAGAAAGAAGCCTGCTGTGGGAGATCCTTCTGCTCCTTCAGCAAATAGCCTTTATGATACCACCCCACCTGGGCATGGTCCTTTATACTATAAATGCAGCTGTAAAGCCTGCATTTGCACCCTTGCTTCCTGCTCTAGCTTCCAGCTGTTGGACCCTGTTCCTGTTCCCCATTTGTGCAAAGGACTGTGATCTAGGACAGTGATCTGTAAGTCTACCCTAAATAAATAATCCTTTATTATATGTAATTATGGACTAGTGTGGGATTATTTTGTAACTTCCACCATCAGATGCTGGAACATCAGAAAATTACCTGTAGGCCTCAGCCTTGTGGTGATACACTGATTAGTCAAAGTAGGTTAATTTAAGCTGTAAGAGTTAGGTAATAAGAAGCCTGAGCTAATAGACCAAGCAGTGTTGTAATTAATATATTCATGTCTGGGCAGCTGGGAACAACAATCATTGAGACAGGATTAAATTCTGGTTTTATTACTGAATGTTTTATTTTCTTTTGATTTAAACTGCATAAAATCTGACTTTATTTTTCTTCATAAAATTATCATAGTCCTTCTTCAAAAGGCCTTATAATAAGTAAAAGTGAGCTGTTGAACATATTAAAAATATACCACTTCACTCCAGACCACATGGTGCTGCTACCAAATTTTCACAGCCCTCCTTGGAACCAACAAATAGGTAGCCTGTATGGATCTGACCTAGGTCCTCTGAATATATGTTACGGTTGTTCATCTTCATCTTCTGGGACTCCTAACAGAGGCAGTGGGGACTGTCTCTGACTCTTTTGCTTTCTTTTGAGACTCTTTTCCTTCTACAGTGTTGCCTTGTCTAGCCTTGCTATGAGGGGAGTTGCATATGCCATGTTTGGTTGATATTCCCTAGAGGTCTGCCCTTTTCTGAAGGGAAAAGGAAGAGGAGTGGGTGTGGGCAGGGAGAAGAAAGGTTGGGGAGAAATTGGGAGGAGAGGAGGGAGGGGAAAATTCAGTTGGGATATAATGTATGAGAGAAGAGTAAATAGCAAAAGATAAAAAAAGAAAAAGATATGGCTTACCTCATGGAATGTAAATGCAAAGGAGGAAATGGAAAAACCATGGTCTCAGTCTATACTTCAAAGTCAGGTTTCCAATAACTTAAGTTCCTCACTAGGCCTCAATTCCTAATTGTTCTACCGCCCAGTAATACCATGATCTAAGGACTCAGCATTTAACACATCAGCCTTTGTAGGGCATTTCCAATGTAGAGGGTACAAGGGAACAAAGACAATGACAGCCTATATTTAGTCTGTTGGATATATGAACAAATATGCTTTTTAATATTTGGTGGATTTTGTATTTTTGATAGGAGCATTTTATTATATAGAAATGACACTTAATTTTAACAAAGTATGTGGATTAGACAAAAATTACCAAGTCAGGAAATCCAAAACAAATTAGAGGTTGACTCTGTCAACTGCCACAGTTTCAACATCTTTCTGGATGTTCTTTATCACATTTTAGGATTTTAACCATTGATTTGTAAGAACCTTACAGTTGTAGCCTATATGAATGAAGTAACAATACTTATCTGCTCACTGTTATAGTCTGAATAGCTTTTACATTATTTAGCATACAACTGTAATAGTTTTCTAGCTAATTGAATCTGATTAAAATTTCATGTCTATTTAATTAGACAATTAACTGAATGGTGATTCAGACCTCTCTTTCATCTCTTACTAAAGTTACTGTGATTTGAGATTAAAAAAAAGTACTAGGGACTGGAGAAATGGATCAGTGGTGAAATCATGTATGACTTTTCCAGAGGGTGACAATTTAGTTTCAGCACATACAAACTGGCAGCTCACAACTACCCTTAAGTGTAGCTCCAGGACTCTGCCTCATTCAGGTAACCACAAGCACCTGCACTCATGTACATAAATCTACACACAGATGCACATATCATTTAAACAGTACTAAATATTTATTTTTTTATTTAGTGTAATTTACATCTTTTCACAAACACCTGGAAAACTGAAGTTATAGTTTATAGAAAGTGAACTCTCCAAGTTCACTTTTTTCAAATGTGTGCTTATTTCTTTCCTCAAGCTTAGCACAGTTCTAACCTAGCGATGCTATGAATGGGAGCATAATTATGAATCTTAGATAGTCCTTCACATGGTACAATACAAAGAGGTGAGGTAATTCCAATTTAGGATGATTTTGATATACTTAGAGAATGACTAGGAAGTTAGCAGTATGGCATTTAGAAATAAAAGTAAATGATCATCACTATATCTTGCCACTGAATGAAAGAATTAGGATAAAGCATTAAATTAGGGTTTAAGATAAAAGACACCTTAAGATTCAGTATTTGTAATAGCTCATTTCACAGCCTTAAAATAAAAAAGGTAAGAGAATGAAACAGAAATTGGTATTATCAAGGAATCCAATGAAGAGTTTCCCCCCCACTAATTCTTTACTGGTTATCTAACTTGAGGATCTCACTGCACAAACTATTAT
This sequence comes from Ellobius talpinus, assembly GCA_001685095.1. NCBI lineage: Eukaryota > Metazoa > Chordata > Mammalia > Rodentia > Cricetidae > Ellobius > Ellobius talpinus. Next base: position 2,614 of record LOJH01062500.1, read on the forward strand.
TTCATTGTTCTATTTAATGACATAAAATAGTTGGCCTTTTGATCTCTATTTTCATACCAAATCTTTGGAACTGGCAGCATTAGCAGACATCACTAATCAATCATGAGTCTCCTGTTCACCAAACCTGGGCTTCATTTTTTTTAAATTAAGCAAAGCAAACTGTAATATTAAGACATTTCCAATACAAACAAGAAGCAGATAATTTTTCAAAGTAGTTAATATATTTATTATGTTCATATATGTTATACATACATACACACACACACACATATATATATATATATATATATAATAAGGGCTATGAATATAATAACAGAAGAACCTGAAAGTGTTGTGTTCCCTGAACATCCTTGTGCTATTTCCTGAGAAACTATCCTTTGTGCATGAAAGAGCTCTAAATTAGAGATGAGCATCTAGAAAAAGATTAGAAGCTGCTTCACAAAGACAAATATTTGAAGAAAAAATGAACAGAATTAGCACATTTGGCTATGTAGAAAAAGATTAGAAGATGATTCACAAAGACAGAGTATTTGAAAAGTAAATGAACAGAATTAGTACATCTAGCCATCTAACCACCTGAAGGGCAAAACCTGGGATAAACTCATGAGAATGTGTGCCAAAATTATGCACTGGTGATAAATCACTGAATGATTGTGCCAGCCTATGCCATAAATTAGAGAAAACTCTAAAATTGCATCAGCACTGTAGAGGATGGCCAATACCAAGGATGGCTCTAAGCAGAGGAAGCCTGTCTGGAACTTCGTAGGGAACTTGACATAGCTGGAACATGTAAGAAAGTTCTACTGGAGAGGAAGAAAAGAACTATCTGGGGATTTATGTGTGGAGTTATGTATTGTGGTGCCTATAACTCTTTAAGGGCCCTTGTTCAGATCAACAGCAACCTTCTCATTGTCAGTGGAGAATGGATTTTTTTTTTCCTGAGTCAGAAACTGTGCTGGAGGCAAGGTTTGAAGAAATGCACGGCTGTTGTAGGAGGCCGCTTGTATGTTCCTGGCTGCTTAGACCTGAAATAATCACACAGAAACTGTATTAATTATAACACTGCCTGATCATTAGCTTATACATATTTCTAGCTCACTCTTATCTCTAGAATTAACACATTTCCATTATTTTGTATTTTACCATGTGTCTCGTGACCTACTGGCAAAGTTCAGGCTGATGGCTTGCATCTGTCTCTGGTGGTGGCTCCAGGGCTTCACTTGACCCCGCCTTCTTTCTCCCAGGATTCAGTTTAGTGTTCCCACCTAGCTCTATTCTACCCTATCACAGGCCCAAGACACCTTTATTAACCAATGCCATTCATAGCATACAGAGGGGAATCCCACATCTCATTGCTGTGACCATTTTTACGTTAGTTAACTTAATTCTCTTACCTGGTTGTCATGGCCCTAGTTCCACATTTCTGTTATATCATTGGTACTTCTTTCTAGGTACTTATTATTTGCTTAGATCTTTGCAATTATTTTTTAATTTATTAACCCAGGCTCAGCTTTTCTTAAAGGCTGCCCTTCAGTTAGATCAGTCAATAACACCACTATTATCAGTAAATAGGTTGTAGCCTTGAAGCCTGTATGTACTTATTTAGATTACTACAAGAAAGCATTCCAAACTCAGGTCTGAGCTAAAAGAGAAAGAGAAAAAAAATGAGGAAATCTCAGTACTACTGTGTCCTATGTCAATACATAATAAGCAATAAAAACATTCGTGTGTCTTGCATTTTATAATGCGCTGCACAGTTTGACATGAAGCCCAGAATAATCTTCACAAATGCGGGCTACTGGTGCAGAGGATATTTTCCAGATGCATGCACATTACAGAAAGCAAATTAGAGCAGGGACAGACACTAGCTTATCTAAAGCCCGACTCTGTCTTTTACTCTCTCTATGAACATTCCCATTCAGCTACCTCTGCACTCTTAGCAAACATGTTTCTGAATTATGAAAATCCGTATTAGGTGAATTAATCACCTAAGTCAGCTGCAGGGTGGTAGAATTAATCCTACCACTTATAATTTTGTTATTCTAAAGTAACAATCCTGTCATTCATGTAATTTTTCATCGTAGTCATTTTTCAATGCTTCAGAATCAGTCCCACCATATTTAGCAGGGTCCCCAGCACAGTGTGCAATCTGGCAGCTTCCTCTGTCTTCAGTCTTATAGCGCGACAACTTCTCTCTGGGTGATACTGACCAGTAATAGCAAACAACATGTATTTTGTCTTCCTTCTTTCCTTCTGGAGTTCTATTCATGTTAATATCTTTTGAATACCATCCATATCTGAATAACACACACACAATTTTCAGCACCAATCTGAAGCATCTAGAAAAGTACTGCAGAGGAAATTCATATCAGCTGCCATGGAATGGAGCTTTGAAGGCAAACATATCTGTTTTTTACTACTTACCAGTCATGCAAAAGTGGTTTGCTAGCTGTACTTTAGTTTAAATATCTATGGAAAGGATGGATGAAAACTATAACTATATCAAATACTTTAATTAAGGGACTTGACATTTCAACACTTATAGAAAAGGTATATTCTCAACTGATGATAAAACTGATCATTTCCTTATTTGGCTTATCTCATTTCTCCATTATCTACTCAATTAATGTATCATATAGTATTAAATTCCATCTTTACAATTCTATGACTTCTTTGGACTGTGAAATTTTCAAAGCCAAGAAAAATTCTAAAGATTGATATGCCAATGCCATACAAACAGTATTGCACATAGTAGAAGATCAACCTATTTCTAGAATAATTGACAAAAAGTAATTTAATGGACATATGAGATGATGACAATGACTGGACTGGGTTCTAGTTTTGTCATGTTCTAGCTTAATAAACTCAACCTCTGTACGCTTAATTTTCTGCAATTAGAAGTGACAATAATAAAAACTGGTCTTGATTACACCTTTTAAGAGATAGATACTATGTAAAATATGCTATGAAATATAATGTTCTACACAAATAGTACCTAGTAGTATGTCTGTAAAACTAAAACACTATAGGACTCAGATATACCACTCTTTAGCCTATGCTCTAAGGACTCTGCATTCCATTCTGCAGTTGCTTGTTCAGCCACATTCATTGTGGCTCCATTCACAATAGCTAGGAAACAGAAACACCTCAGATGTACTTCATCTGATGAATAGGTAATGAAAATATGGAAATCATTCAGCTGTAAAGAAAAATGAAATCATGAACCTTGCAGGTAAATGGATGGAACTAGAAAGATCATGTGGAGAGAGGTAACCCAAACTCAAAATGATAAACATTGCATGTTCTCCAATCGTCTGAGGCTCTGAGCTCTAAGTCTGCGTCTGTTAGTACGTTTGCTGGAGTGACTGCAGAAACAAGACAAGCGAAAAGGAACCATTGCTGGAGTGATGGTTGTGACAGAGCAATGTAGAGGGAAATAACAGGATGAGAGTGATTAGATTGGGTAGATGGGAAAATGGAGACTCTAGGTAGAGGGTACAAACACAGAAGATAAAGAACAGTAAAGATGTATACAAAAGTTGTAAGGACTTATACTATTAATGATCTACATAAAAATCGATACAATACACATAAGTCTATGTATAAATATATATCTGTAATTTTAATACCTTTTTTCATCTCGGCTAACAATGCTTCTTCACAGAGCTAAAGACCAACTAAAACCCTAATGTCAAGAATGAGACACCTTCTTTTGAGTTGTTGGTCAGGTCTGTCCACGAGACTCCAAAAATAATACAGACTATTGCCCTTTGTTGCCCTCTTCCCACAAAATGGAAGGTAAGTCCTTATTGCTAAAAGACCATGCAGTCCGGTCCCTGGGCTCAAAGGTCCCTGAACCGGAACTGAGATGAAAACCTCCCTGAGGATTACCTTTCATGGCACCAGAAGATACCATGGAAAGTCCTAAGGAAGGAAGCAACACGTTGTCCTAACCCTGCTGTTGTAACACTATGAACCAAAAGAATGACCAGCATGGTACAATAACCTTAAATATATAGCAGTGGCATGCACACCTTGATGGTAATCAATAGCTAATTGGATGGAAGACACACTCAATACTTGGGACATTCTGCCTGGTCCTGGAAGCCTAGGGAACTACCTCAAGCTAGTGAATTCATGAGTCCTAGAGGAGAACTTATAACTGCAACCTTACCGAGTCAGCATAATCTCTAACTACATTTTAAATATTTGTCCTTATGCCCACGGATGAATACAGTCCTCACTCATCATGAAGGAAGCTTTTCTTTGCAATAGCTGGAAACCAAAATTAATCAAAATGCAGAGTTGTGGAACTACAAAACAACTTAGGTTCAGATATCATTGAGGAAGAGAGAAGAAAGATTGTAAGAACCAAGAGATCATAGACTTTGCTGTGAGATTGTGTCTCCTAGGAATATCAGAAGCTACATCCACAAGTCTCACCAAAGTGACAGTTTTAACATGAGCTGAGCAAAAACAAGCATGATTACAACTGAGCAGGAGGAGACCCACATGCTTGCCCAAGGTACCTGATTCTGGGAGCCAAGAGAAAACAAGGGCCCGCCTGGTACCTTGTGACACCAGAGGTCAAGTACTATTATGGTTAGCAAATATTTGGTGGAGTATGGGAGACAGAGAAAGACAGAATGGTTCATGTCCTGTGGAGAGAGTCAGATCTGAAGAGTTGAAGACAGTGAAGAGTAGACTGACTTGTTTGCCACCCAGAGTAGAGCAGAAGCTGTTGACAGGCATACAGGTGAACTGACCCAGAACATGAGCATGGAAGAACTGACCCCACCCCTCATGTGCCATATAATGGTGTGAGCGAGGGAAAGCTGCCTTTCCCTGCCCTTATCCCTCTCAAACTGTGGCAGATAGGAAAGATGGCCCTGAGGTCATGAGCAGGAAGGCTGTCCCTGGCCCTCACTGGCTACAGCAGTGGGTAGAGCAGGCCCTGCACCTTTCCTGGACATCATATTAGGGCTGACCCTGAGGGCATAAGCATACTAGAACTGGACCAACCACTCATCTATCAGGCAGCACCGTGGGCAAGGAAGAGATGCCCCCCTTGCCCCTCGCCCCTTGCTACCTGCAGCATATGAGGAAACTGACCCTTAACTTACCACACTACAGCATTCAGGAAAGTGGACCATTCACCTCTCCTGCATAGCACAGTAGACCTGAGCCTATTGACAGGAGTCCAGCTAAGCCAGGCCCATAAGCTTGGAAGTTCTGGCCCCATCTCTCATCTATCATATGCTGGAATGGGCCAGGGAGGGATAGATACCCCTACCCTGCCCCTCATTGTCTGTGGTAGGTGGGAGAGTTGGTCTAGATGTCATGAGAGTGGGAGATCTCTCACTACTCTTCGCCAGCTACAACACTCATGAGAGTGTTCCCTGCACCTCACTTGAGCAGCACAGTAGAGTTGGCCCTGGTGGTATAGGTACAGGTGAGGCAGCCCTGAGGCAGTGAAAGCAGGCGAAATGGTCCTCCTCCTTTCTCCTTGCTGCATCCGATGAGCTAGCCAGGGAAATGCTTGTGGTAAGGATAGAGGAGAGTTGGCAAGCTAACCAACTGTGTAACCTCCCAGACCCCAAATCAGGACTATGAGTTGGTACACCCCAATATCCAGCAACTTTTCTTCACTCAAACAAATATTACAATTCACAGAATGTGTTCAAAATGATGGCTGAATCCTGAAATCCACAAATTTTAGAGGCAGTTTCTTCTCACACTGAATTCTGAAAAACACTTGCCTCCCCAAACACTCAAAGGCCCAAGTTATGTGCCACAAGCTCCTTTTAGTGACAGTTACGCTATTCCTTTAGGGAGTTTCTTAAATTTGGAAGTCAGGGGCCAAGGAACTGGTCTTGTCTTGGTTCTAAATTTATCTATATTTCCTGACTGGTGTCACCCTTTTGTGCTGAGTCTTTCTACCTTGATGTTACATTCATAAAACCCCTTCTTAGTATCTGAGACCCTTTTATAGCATGCCTTTTATCCACTTGCTTTGTGCTATTTCACAGACTTCTATCTGTTTAATGACCTTTGTGTGATTTCATCAAACAAAATGGTCAGTGACCCTCACAACAGCTCTAGGAGGGAAGCTCAGGATTTTACATTCTTCTGACAAATAAAATGATGTATTATGAGATTTAAAATAACTCCAGAGATTTTAAATAATAGCTATAAATCACACATGATTTTGAAATTCAAGCCAATCTGTTTCTCAGATTCTGTGTTAAGGTATTACATACATGTATATTAATGCACTTTAATTATATTTGTTCCTCAGTTACTTTTACTCAGTTCTTATAAGCACACCTTCATCTTCCTTTTTTTGCTATTTGTCGATTATTTGTGTTGTGTGCGTGTTATTGTCCATGAATATTCAGATGTACATGTAAACTTGTGACTTTTGATATTTTCTCTATTTTTCTCTTCATAGCCAGTTGATAGTCATTTACTATTGAAAATAAATACACAGACAGGCATTCAATTTTTTCTCAGGTATGCTGTGCATGTATCATATATTTATGTACCACAATATGAACATATGTGCATGGCAGTATTCCCATGTTTCTCCAATTTTTATAGTTCTAAGTTAATAAATTGTGTTAAAGCTTTTGCCATAGTTAATAGACATTATTTTGTGGGTCATTCCTTCAGAAACATGACAGAAGCAAGAGGGCAATAAAACCTGAGGTGACCAGAGATATTTCCAATATTCTTTCCAATGTCTTTTTTCTCAATTCTGTTGCAGAAGATTACATAATTTCCTCTTGTTTTAGTGCTTCATGTTCTGCTAAGGCCAGAGTTGCTATTTTATTATTTATCCTATCAAATATTATTTCTGAGGAACAGATGTTTAATAAGTAATTTCCGAATGAGAAAGCATTTCAGTCATGTTGGCATATAAGCTTCTTGAGTCCACTGCCAGCCATACCTTTAGTTACTTCTCAGTATGTCTTGGGGGTATTTTAAGACTCCACCACATTAATAAATTATTCATATGGTACTTGGAGGTTTATCTTGAGAAGCTTTTATGTACTGAGTTTAGACTTATGCTGTGCAATGGCCATTAACTGTGTAGGCATTATCCACTTTAAATGGTTGCCACACTGATAAATACTAAATGATTAAAATATTGAGATTACAATAGTTCATTCAAGCAAAGCATTCTTTGGAACTGAACAGTGGTGGTTTTTGTACTTTTCTTTGCAAATATATGTCTCTCTTAGCTATTAATCTTTAAAGTTACTTTTGTGGATATCAGAGAAAAGATGGATCTTAAGTGGGCATGGTTTCTCTGAGCACATCACAGGTAGAGTGGAATCATTTTCTGAGTTCCTGAATCAGCAAAAAGAGAGCGAATCTGGCAACATTAATGCAGTGTGTGATGTTCCTTATCATGACCAAGTGAAGAGGCAGGAAATTGCAGGCCAGATAAAATGATGGACTACCGGGAATTTTATCAGGTCCAGTTCGTCACTTCAATGATCATTGTAGTGTCCGCTTGGTGTCACTGTGCTCTTTACTTGCACTTTCTTAGCTCAGTACTTTACCTGCACTTCTGTCATTACATAATTACAGGGTGACAGAAATGTACCAGGCACTTATTTCGAGTCTTGAACCTGCTTCCTCCCTGCCCATGTGAAGGCCTCACTCAATTTTCAGTACAGTCTTAGTGTTAGTATCATTCCTAACATGACCATTTCTTAACTCTCACTTGGAATTCTATCAGTGTTATTACCCAGTTGTCACCACAGAGTATTGTATATAACATCTATCATTCAGCACTTATCATCATTGTGACTGAATAATGGGGTATCCATTCTAAAAAAATGAATAAATACAATCATAAGCCAATATAAAATTTGGATTTTACCAGAAACAGTTATGTGTGCCACTCAGTCAGAAATGCAATGGGTTCATGTTTTCCCATTGATTGATAGTCTGTTTTTAACAGTAGAGATTACTATGATGTCAACTTGACAGAATCTGTCATCAACTAGGAGACAAGCCTCTGGCCATGTCTGTGAGAGATTTTGGAGACTGAGCTATTTGAGGTATGTGGACCCATCCTAACTCTGGCATTGCTATTACAAAGGCTAAGGACGTGGACTGAACAAAAAGGTGAGAGCAATAGTCTCTGTCTGTCTCTCTAACTCATCTATCTATCTATCTATCTGTCTATCTATCTGTCTATCTGTCTATCTGTCTATCTGTCTATCTGT
>LOJH01062503.1:0-10852 GCA_001685095.1 Ellobius talpinus
TAGATAGATAGATAGATAGATAGATAGATAAGAATATCTCTTAAAGGAGAGAAAAATAAGCACTATCTTCTCCCTCACAACAATCTCCTGTTTAACCTTCCCATTGCTGGAGATTTCGCTCTTCTCTCCCATGGCACCCTTCTAGTTCCATGCCACTCATTCATTTAAATATTTCTTAGAGGAAGAATGATATTTATTTTTCTGTGTGGTTTATTTTACTTAAGTAATGCTTAAATTTTAAAATGATAATTTCAGTTTCTACTTAGTCCATTTTTCTTCAAGTAAAATCTCATTCTTTATGTATGAAAAATTCCATTAAATAGAGATCATTATGAGAAGCACAGGCCGTGACTGCACAGAGAGGACCAAGAGGTAAGTGAGAACCCTCATAGCAGGACACCCCCCTCTCTAGGCCCTGGGTACTGGGACAAAACCCCAGGCTCCTCCCTCAACTGCCTCAGCATCTCTAGCCAGCCAGCAGGCAAGTTTCATGCAGGTAGGCTTCTCTAAACCCCCAACCCATCAATCAGACCCTATAAGCTACAAGTCTCACACTGCCTCAAGCTTTTTTCTCCTCCTCCCAAATGATCTCAGAGGACCTCTGAAGCATGGGCTTTGTATGCACAAGCGAGGTCCAAGAGAAGAACTCTGAAGCACAGGCTATGTCTGCACAGAGTGGAACAAGAGAGCAGGACAAGAGAGACTTCAGCTTGAGACATAGACAGCAATAGTAGAGAGCAGACCAAGAACAGTTCCCAAAGACATAGACAGCAACTGCAAGAACTGGACCAAGAGGTAAAGACCACCAATTGGAGGAAGAGATGGGTAGGCACCAATGCAAGAATTCATTCAATCATCTAAAAGGCTACATGGAAACAACAGAACACAGTGGTAATACAACAGGAAGACTTGAACATCCTAACCCAGAAGAAGCAGAAGAAATCAGTTTTAAGTGTAGCTTTATGAGGATGATGGAGACCATTAAATAGGAAATGAAAGCTTCCCTTAAAAAATAGAGAAAAAGACAAACAAAAAATGGAAGAAATCAATAAATCTCTTTAAACCAAAGAAAAACAGATTAAAAATTAAACAGGTAAAGCAAACAGTTCAAACAATTCAAGACTTGATAACTGAAATAAAAGCAATAACAAAAACACAGGGAATTCTGGAAATGGAAAATCTCGTAAATGAATGGGAACTACACATGCAAGCAAAACCAACAGAATGCAAGAGATGGAAGAGAAAATCTCAGGTGTTAAAAATACTATTGAGGAAATGAATTTATCAGTCAAAAATGTTAAATTCAACAAATTCTTAACACAAACCATTCAGGAAATCTGGAACACAATGAAAAGACCAAAACTTAAAATAATAGGGATAGAAGAAAGAGAACTCCAGGTCAAAGGCACAGAAAATATATTCAACAAAATCATAGACAAAAACTTTCCCAACCTAAAGAAAGATACAAGAAGCTTACAGAACTCCAAATAGATTGGACCAAAAAAATTCCTCTTGTCATATAATAATCAAAATGCAAAGCGTACAGAATAAAGGAAGAATATTAAGATCTGCAAAAGAAAGAGATCAAATAACATAATGGTAGACCTATCAGAATTACACCCAATTTCTCAATGGAAACCATGAAATCTAGAAGGTCCTGGACAGATGTGCTACAGACACTAAGAGACCACCAATGCAAACCCAGACTACTATACCCAACAAAGCTTTCAGTCACCATCAATGGAGAAAACATGATGTTCCATGACAAAACCAGATTTAAACAATACCTATCCAAAAATCCAGTCCTACAGGAAGTACTAGAAGGAAAACTCTAACCCAAGGAAGCTGATTGTACCTATTTTTTGTGGAAAAGATGACCTCCCACCAGCAAACACCAAAGAAGGGAAACACTACCACTGAAAAATAACAAGAATTAACAATCCCTGGTCGTTAATAACTCATAATGTCAATGGGCTCAATTTACCTATAAAAAGATACAGGCTAAGAGAATGAATATGAAATCAAGATCCATTCTTCTGCTATATGCAAGAAACAAACACACATTAACCTCAAAGACAGACATTACCTCAGAGTAAAGAGTTGGGAAAAGATTTCCAATCAAATTGACCTAAGAAAGAAGCAGATTATTCTAATATCTAAAAAAATAGACTTCGAACCAAAGTCAATCAGAAGAGATGGAGAAGCACAGTTCATACTCATCACAGGAAAAATCCATCAAGATGAAACCTCAATCCTGAACATCTATGCCCCAAATATAATAGCACCCACATACAGCATTACTAAAGCTTAAATCGCACATCAAACACCACACACTAATAGTAGGAGACTTTAAAACCCCATTCTCCACAATGGACAGATCAACCAAACTGAAATTTCATAGAGAAATAAAAAAACAAACAGATGTCATGACTTCAATGAACTTAATAGACATCTATAGAACATTTCAAGCAAACCCAAAAGAATATACATTCTTCTCATCACGTCATGAAACCTTCTGTAAAACTGACCACATACTTGGTAACAAAGCAATCCTCAACAGATACAAAAAAAAATAAAATGGAATAACACCCTGTATCTTGTCAGATCATTATGATTTAAACTTAGAATTCAACAACAACACTAACTGCAGAAAGCCTACAAAATCATGGAAATTCATTAGCGCTCAGCTGAATTACACTTGGGTCAAGGAAGAAATTAAAGACTTCCTAGAAATCAATGAAAATGAAGGCACAATGTACCCAAATCTATGGGACACTATGAAAGCAGTGCTAAGAGTAAAGTCCATAGCACTAAGTGCCTACCTAAAGAAAGTGGAGAAAGCTCACCCTAGTCACTTAACAGCACACCTGAAAGCTCTAGAACAAAAAGAAGCAGACTCACCCAGGAGGAGTAGATGACAGGAAATAATCAAACTGAGGGCTGAAATAAATAAAATAAAAACAAAGAAAACAATACAAAGAATCAATTAAACAAGAGCTGTTTTATTTTTTGAGAAAATCAACAAGATAGACAAACCCCTATTGAAACTAATCAAAAGGGAGAGAGAGAATATCCAAATTAACAAAATCAGAAATGAANGAACAAAAAGAAGCAGACTCACCCAGGAGGAGTAGATGACAGGAAATAATCAAACTGAGGGCTGAAATAAATAAAATAAAAACAAAGAAAACAATACAAAGAATCAATTAAACAAGAGCTGTTTTATTTTTTGAGAAAATCAACAAGATAGACAAACCCCTATTGAAACTAATCAAAAGGGAGAGAGAGAATATCCAAATTAACAAAATCAGAAATGAAAAATGGGACATAGCAAGAAGACAAGGAGGAAATCCAGAGAATTGTTAGGTCATACTACAAAAACCTGTACTCCACAAAATTAGAAAATGTAAAAGAAAGGGACAGTTTTCTGGATAGGTACCACATACCAAAATTAAATGAATATGAGGTGACAATTTAAATAGACCTATAACCTTCAAGGAAATAGAAGCAATCATCAAAAGCCTCCCAACCAAAAAAAGTCCTAGACAGGATGGTTTCAGTACAGAATTTTACCAGAACATCAAAGAAAAACTAATACCTGTACTCCTCAAATTGTTTCACATAATAGAAACAGAAGGAACATTGTGAAACACTTTTTATATGAGGCTACAGTTATCATGACACTGAAGCCACACAAAGACTCAACCAAGAAAGAGAGTTATAGCTCAATCTCCTTCATAAACATTGATGAAACTCAATAAAATACAGGCAAACCAAATCCAAGAACATATAAAAAATCATTCAACATGATTAAGTTGGCTTCATCCCAGAGTTACAAGGATGGGTCAACAAACAAAAATCTATCAATATAATCCACCATATAAACTAACTGAAAGAAAAAAAAATATATGATCATCATCTCATTAGATACTGGAAAAGCATTTGACAAAATCCAACACCCCTTCATGATATAGGTCTTGAAGAGATCAGGGATACAAGAAACATGTCTAAACATAATAAAAGTAATATACAGCAAGTTGGCAGCCAACATCAAATTAAATAGAGAGACACTCAAAGTGATTCCACTAAAATCAGGAACAAAACAAGGCTGTCCACTCTCTCCATATTTATTCAACATAGTTCTTGAAATTCTAGCTAGAGCAATAAGACAACAAAAGGAGATCAAGAAGATTCAAATTGGAAAGGAAGAAGTGAAACTTTTCGTTATTTGCAGATGCTATGATAGTGTACTTAAGTGACCCCCAAAACTCTACCCAGAGAATGTCTCCAGCTGATAAATACCTTCAGTAATGTTGCGTGATACAAGATTAACTCATAAAAATAGTAGCCTTCATAAATAAAAATGATAAAGAAGCTGAGAAAGAAATCAGAGAAACATTACTCCTCATAACAACCACAAATAGCATAAGGTATCTTGGGGTAACACTAACCAAAGAAGTGAAAGACCTGTCCGACAAGAACTTTAAGTCTTTGAAGAAAGAAATTGAAGAAAACATCAAAAAATGGAAAGATCTCCCATGCTCTTGAATAGGTAAAATCAACATAATAAAAATGACAATCCACCAAGAGCAATCTATAGAACCAATGTAATCCCCAGCAAGATCCCAACAAATTTTTACATAGAAGAACAATACTCAACTCCATATGAAAAAAAAACCCAGGATAGCCTAAACAATCCTGTACAATAAAGGAACTTCAGGAGGCATCACCATCCCTAACACCAAGCTCTATTACAGAGCTACAGTAATGAAAACAACCTGGTATTGGCATAAAAACAGGCAGGTTGATCAATGGAATCAAATGAAAGACTCAGATATTAATTCACACAGTATCAACACCTGAATTTTGACAAAGAATCTAAAATTATACAATGAAAAAAGAAAACATCTTCAACAAATGGTGCTGGTATAACTGGATATCAACACATAGAAGAATGAAATAAATGTGGTAGGACTTTTGGGATTATACTCTGGTATATGAAGAAGATGAAATTCAGAAATGTTAAGCAATTGAATCAAGATCACAAAGCAATGTGCCTTACCCTTTCTGAGGAGTGGATGGGGGATGAGATGGGGAAATGGAGGGAATGGGAGAAGGGGAAGGAGTGGGAACTGGGATTGGTATGTAATATGAAAAAGATAGTTTTTCTTTTTCATTTTCAATAAAATAAAAACAGAAAAAAACCAAAAATATAAAATCCCCTCCCCCCCAAAAGAACTGTATGAACTTGAATATTTGTACTAAAACTACCACTTATTGTAGATTGGAGACAGGGATTGACTTGAATATTCAAGGTGGCTAATAAAAATGCTAATCCTGAAGAATGGAGTGGTGTCTCTCCCAGCTAGATAGCCATTCTCTAGATGCCCTAGGTATGGGGGCACTTCCCAAGGCCCTCTCCCATCCATCCTAGGCCCAGCAGCCAGTCAGCAGGCAAATCTCCTGTAACCAGGCCACTCTACTACAATCTGCACCTGCATCAGAGGACACCATCAGAACAGCCCCCACCTCCACCCATAGGAGGAAGAGGTAAATGGCAGCTCTCCCAGTTGGGACAGCTCAGTTTTCTAGGTCCTAGGTCCAGGATACTGTCCAAATTCATCCCTAACCCATCCTATTAACCTGTCAGTAGGCAAGTCTCCTGCAGCTAGTCTGCTTCACCACCATCCACAGCTGCATCAGAGGGCCCCAGAGGCATAGCCCCCATCTATACCTACTGGAAGAAGAGGGGAGAGGTGGCTTTTCCAGCTGGACAGCCAAACTCACTAGGCCCTATGTTAGGGGCACTTCCTGTGCCTTTCCCCAACCTATCCCAGCCCCAGTACCAGGTCAGTAGGCAAGTCTCCTGTGGCCAGGTCACACCACCACCAGCTGTATGAGAGAGCCCTGGAGACAAAACCCCACCAGCACCAACTGAAGGAAGAGTAGAATCAGAGGCCCCTGGAGACACAGTCCCCACCTATACCAATTGGAGGAAGAACCCTAACATTCAGTAGGCAAGACTACCTTAGCCAGGCCACTCCACCACCAGTCCCAGTAGCATCAGATGCCACTAGGAGGCACAGAAACCATCTGCACCAATTTTAAGAAGAATCAGTGACTCTACCTATAACTATCCCAAACTCAGATGGGTAGAAGGCAGTATAAAAATACATTTAGCAACATAAAGAGCAATATGGCACCACCAGATCCTAGTGGTTCTACAACAGTAAGACCTGAACTTTCCAAAATAGATGAAGCAAAATGAAACGACCTTAAAAATAGCTTTTTGAAGATGATAGACACCTTTACAGATGAAATGAAAAAAAAAGCCCTTAAAAATAGAGGAAAAGACAAACAAAAATGGGAGAAATAAATAAATCCCTTAAAGAAAACCAGGAAACACCCCCCTCCAAAAAAAACAATCAAACAGGTGAAGACTTAACAATTGACATAGAGGCAATAAAGGACAACACAATTGAGAGAATTCTGGAAATGGAAAATCTGTGTAAATGAACAGGAACTACGGATGTGAGTATAACCAGCAGAATAAAAGAGATGGAAGAGAGAGTTTCAGGCATTTAAGATGTGATAGAGGAAACAGATTCATTGGTCAAAGAAAATGTTGAATCCAAAAAATTCTTAACACAAAACATCCAGTTAATCTGGGACACCATGAAAAGAACAAGCCTAAGAATAATAGAGATAGAAGAACTCCAATTCAAAGGCACAGAAAATATATTCAACAAAATCATAGAGGAAAAATTCTCAATCTAAAGAAGAACATGCCTACAAAATTACAAGAAGTTAAAATAACTCCAAATAGACTGAATAAAAAAGTCCCCTCACTTTATAATAATCTAAGCACTAAACATGCAGAATAAAGAAAGAATATTAAGAGCTGCAAAGGAAAAATCCAGGTAACTAATTAAGGCAGACTTATTAGAATTTTGCCTGAAATTCTAGAGACCCTAAAGACCAGAAGGTCCTAGGTGTGCATTATACAGATACTAAGAGAACATGGATGCCAGTTCACACTACTATACCCAACGAATCTTTCGTTCACCATTCATCATAGATGAAGAAAACAAGATATTCCATGACAAAACCAGATTCAAACATCCCTAACCACAAATTCTGCCCTACAGAAAGTAGTAAAAGGAAAAATCAAAGCCAAGGTAGTTAGCTACACCCACAAAATCAGAGGCAATAGATAATAACACACCCGAAAATCCCAAAGAAGGGAAACACAACACACTATCACCAACAATAACAAAACCAGAAGATAACAGGAAATAACAATCACTGTCATTAATATCCTTTAATATCAATGGGCTCAACTCACCTATAAAAGGATACAGGGTAGCAGAATGGATACAAAAACAGGATCCATTCTTCTATTGCATACAAAAACATAGTTCAACATAAAAGACAGAATTCAAACTAAAATTAATCAAAAGAGATGGAACAGTACACTTCATAATCATCACAGGAAAAATACATCAGGAAGTCTCAATTCTGAACATTTGTACCCCAAATATAAGAGCACCCACATTTGTACAAGAAACATTACTAAATCTTAAACCACACAACAAACTATACATATGAGTAATGGGAGACTTCAGCACCCCACTCTACCAAGAGACAGGTTGGCCAGACAAAAACTTAACAAAGAAATAAAAGAACTAACAGATGTTGTGGCTCAAATGAACATAACAGATATAATATAGAAGATTTCACTCAAGCACAAAAGAATATACTTTCTTCTCAACATCTCCTGGAACCTGCTCTAAAATGTATCATATTCTTGGTCACAAAGCAAATCTCAACAGATACAAAAAATTTGAATAACCCCTTATATTTTATTAGCTCACCATGGTTTAAAGTTAGAATTCAACAACAACACAAAATATAGAAACTCTACAATCTCCTGAAAACTGAAAAATACTCAAATGAATCACTACTGGGTCAGGGAAGAAATAAAGAAATTAAAGATTTCTTATGATTCAATGAAAATGAAGGTACAATGTACCCAAACTTATAGGAAACTATGAAAGCAGTGCTAAGAAGAAAATTCATAGCACTAAGTGCCTACATAATGAATTTGGAATAATCTCACATTATCCACTTAGCAACATTCTGGAAAGCTCCAGAATAGGAAGCAAACTCACCCAGGAGGAGCAGACAACAGGAAATGACTAACTGAAGACTGAAATCAATAAAGCAGAAAAAAGAGAACAATACAAAATGAAACAAAAAGTTGGTTCTTTGAGAAAATCATTAAGATAGACAAACCCTTATCCAAACTAACCAAAAGACAGAGAATATCCAAATTTACAAAATCAAAACTGAAAAGGGGGACATAACAACAGACACTGAGGAAACTCAGAGAATCATTTGTGATATGTACTCCACAAAACTGGAAAACCTAAAAGAAATAGACAATTTTCTGGATAGGTAAGACTTACCAAATTTAAAACAAGACCAGATAAACAACATAAATAGACCTATAGATTCTACAATAATAGAAGCAGTCATTAAAAGTCTCACAACCAAAAAAAGCCCAGGATCAGATTGTTTCAGGATAGATTTCTGCAATACTTTCAAAGAACTAATACCAATACTCCTCAAATTGTTCCACACTCTAGAAACAGAAAGAACATTGCTGAACTCTTTTTATGAGGCTACAATCACCCTGATACCCAAACCACACTAAGATGCAGAGAGAGAGAGAGAGAGAGAGAGAGAGAGAGAGAGAGAGAATTACAGACCAACCTCCCTCATGAACCTTCATGGAAATTATTTAATAAATACTGGCAAACTGAATCCAAGAACACATCTAGAAAATCATACAAGATTATCAAGTAGACTTCATTCCATAGATGCAGGGATGGTTCAATATACAAAAATCTGTAAATATAATCCACCATATAAAATAGCTGAAAGAACAAATACACATTATATCACATTAGATGCCAAAAAGGCCTTCAGAAAAATCCAACACCCCTTCATGATAAAGGTCTTGGAGAGGTTAAGAATACTAGGAACTTACCCAAATAAAATAAATGCAAAATACAGAAAGCCAGCAGCCATCATCAAACTAAATGGAGAGAAACTCAAAAAATCCACTAAAAACAGGAACAAAACAACTCTCCACTCTCTCCACATTTATTCAATATAATATTCAAAATTCTAGTTGGAGCAATAAAACAACAAAGGGAAATCAAGGGGATACAATTTGAAAAGGAAAGAAGTTAAACTTTTGCTATTTGCAGATGATATGATAGTACACATAAGTGTATACTATCAATTCTACCAGGGATGTCCTACAGTTAATAAAAACCTTCAGTAATGTGGTAGGATAATTTAATTTAAATTATTATCAGGTAGATGACTTTAAAAAAATTAGTAGCCCTCCTATATATAAATAATAATTTGAATGAAAAAGAAATCAGAGAAACATCACTTTTTATAATAGCCATAAATGACATAAAATATCTAACTAAACAAGTGAAAGACCTGTATAACAAGAATTTTAAGACTTTGAAGAAAGAAATCGAAGAAGATATCAGAAAATGGAAGGATCTCCCGTGCTTTTGGATAGAAAGGATTAACATAATGAAAATGGCAATCAACAAAAGCAATCTACAGATTCAATGCAACCCCCATTAAAATCCCACCACAATTCTTCAAGAATAAAACTCAACATCATATAAAAGAACACCAAACCCAGGACATAAAAACAAACCTGTACAAGAAAGGAACCTCTAGAGGCATCACTGTCTCTGACTTTAAGATATAATATAGAGTTAAAGTAGTAAAAAAAAGCTTGATTTTGGCATAAAAACATACACGTGGATCAATGGAATCATATCAAAGACCCTCATATTAATTAACACACCAATGGGCACCTGATTTTTTTTACTAGGAAGCCAAAATTGTTCAATTGAAAAAAGAAAGCATCTTCAAGAAATGATGCTGGCAAAACTGGATTTTGACATGTAGAAGAATGCATATAGATCCGTATGTATCCATGGTACCCAAAACTCAAGTTCAAATGAATCAATGACCACAACATAAATATAGTTACACTGAACCTGATAGAAGAAAAGGAGAGATAACCTTAAACACATGGGCACAATGACCTCATCCTAAATATAACACCAGTGTACAGACATTGAGAGCAGCAATAATAAATGGAACCTCCTGAAACTGAGAAGCTTCTGTGAAACAAAGGACATGATAAATAAGACAAACTGGCAGCCTACAGAATGGAAAAAGATCTTCACTAACCCCTCATCTGTCAGAGGGTTAATCTTCAATATATATAAAGAACTCAAGAAACTAGGCATCGAAATACCAAATAATTCAATTGAAAAACTGGAGTACAGGTCTAAACTGAGAACTTTAACTGAAGAAATGTTGTAGGGAGAGTGGGCCCTTTGTTTGTCCCAGTCACCCAGCTTGCTTACACCCCGAAATAATCACACAGAAACTGGTCCATTAGTTCTAGCCTTTTATTGGCTAACTCTCACATCTTGATTCAACCCATTCCTCATAATCTGTAAATCACCACAAGGTTGTGGTTTACCAGGAAAGATTCAGCAACTCTGACCTGGCAGCTCCATGGCGGCTCTCTGTCTCTGCTCTTCTTCCCAGCATTCAGTTCTGTCTACTCCACCTACCTAAGTGCTGCCCTATCAAAAGGCCAATAAAATTCAACCAATAAAAGCAACATATAGACAGAAGAACCTCTTACACCAAAGAAACTCAAATGGCTAAAGGACATTTAAGGAAATGCTCAACATCCTTAGCCATCAAGGAAATGCAAATCAAAATGACTCTGAGATAC
>LOJH01062504.1:0-10852 GCA_001685095.1 Ellobius talpinus
CTGGTTCCAGTACCGGCTCGAGTGCCCTGCAGAGCCGGTGACTTTATGAAACCTGTTCCTTACAGCTGGGGTTTCGGGGCGCACAGAACCGGGTTGGCGCCCAAATCAGAGAAAAGGGGGGAAAGTCTCTAACGGGACAGATGTGCGTCTCCTCTGACGCCCACCCCACGAGTCCCATGCTAGACGCACTGGTGGTGGTCCCAAGACCGGACCTCGGTCTCCATATCTCCGCTGCCCACACGCACCCCTTGACCTGGATGCGGACACCCTCGTTACCCCACTCCGCGCCACCGTAGCGCCTCTCTGCCCTCCCTCAAGAAACCTCCGACTGCAGAAAGATAAAACCTTGAAGTTTTCACTCCGTGTCTCAAATGTGCATGAAGGAATTTAACTGCACGAGTGAATAACAGCATTAGTTTCAATTAATTTTTTTAAATCCCAGCAACAATAAACTTTGAGAACAAAAGCGCTTTTACGTCCTTAATTAGGCGAGCTTCCCATCTGTGGTCTTGAAGTGTCTGCCTCTTGATTTAACTTTGTCTCCGCCCCCACCACACTCCCACCCCTTTCTCGCTGGGCCCTTAGGGTACCTTGGCCACCCCGCCCCACGGGGCCGGAGGTTCGGCCCAGCCGGCTCCTGGAGCCCCGAAGTTTACACGGGCCGGCGGGCTCTGCGGCTAGGCTGTCGCGCACCAGGTGGCCCGCCGCGTCCCTCCCAGTCCACCCCCTGGACAGTCCTGCAGGCCCCTGGCACTGTCGCTCCGGGCAGGCGCCCAGGGCGTAGAGCTGAAAGGAACTCAGAGGAGCCTTCTGTTTACCTTTTATGGTTAAAATAACAGCTTAGCAAAGAAGCGACTTCACGAAGAAGCGATTTAGTGAAATCGTCTCAAGCTGCCGCAGCTCAGCCAGTTTAATCACCCCCAGAGAGCTGAACAACTGCGAGCACAATGGGACACAAAATCATTTTGTGTGTAAATGAGCGTGGCATTCTGCTCACTTCCCTCTGCTCAGGCGGGCGGGGCTCGGCTGCGGGTGGGCGCGGGACCTGGGTCTCCCACCACAGCTTGGATAAGCCCGTCAGTGTTGGGCCAGTTTGCAAACCTGCTGAGGTCCCTGCAACAGGCGGCTTGGCCAAGCCTCAGCGGCTTCTGGGCTGTGGTGTTTGGTGCAGTGAACTTGTGTCTCTTATCAAATGCACTTTTATGCTTGTGATCTTAGCAGTGGTCTCGGGAGAAGGGACGTGGTCCACCACAGATGCGTTTGTCGGAGGGAGCAGTGGAGATTCTGGTCAAGGCTTAAGGCCTGGGGCTTCCAATGGTGAGTTTCTGGTTTGTGCTGTGGGAAACACGCTCGGCCAGCTTGGGAGATGGGTGCTTGATGAGATGCTGCTTGTCATTTGGGCCCTGGAGGGTGGGCATGGTGCTTTGGTATAATTTGGGAAGGAATTCTTTCTAGCTCTGTTGACCCTTAGTAGATTTTATCTTCCGACTCCCTCATCCCCACCCCCTCCCAGGGCTGGATAATCCATTGCCTCTGTTTTGGTTTCTCAAAACTTCCTTGAATGACCTGGAATGTCCAAAACAGGGGGTAGAACACCATCCCTTTACCCCAAACAGTTCAGCTCAGAGAACTTTCCAGAGCACTGGGGGTACATAACAAATCATAGGGGAGGAACCTTTCTTGTATTTGAGGGTTTGAGTCCATGTGCCTCTGACCACATTTTATGATTGAATGCTGAATTTTAAGGCATAGATCTAGAGGAGAGAGTTTAGTAGGAAAAAGCTTCATGTGGGCACCAGGATATCATGTAGTTGACCCATAAGGATTACATGTATGTCAGAGAAGTCCAGGTTATGTTTGTGGAATCTCCACCACCACCACCGTGTGTGTGTGTGTGTGTGTGTGTGTGTGTGTGTCCGTGTCCCTGTCCCTTCTATCTTCCTTTGAGACAGTCCCAAGCCAGTAGAAGTGGTAGCCAGAAACCTACCCTTTTGGGTTCAGTAAAAATCCCCCAGGGGAGCTTTCTGGGCTCTGAGGCACAATTTTATTTCAGGTGTCTGTGGCACATAGGAAAGTCCCTGAGTTGCTCTGGGGAGGAGGGGAGAAAGCCCATTTGCTGATTGCTGTCTGGCCAGCTCTCAGTGCCTCAAGGGCCTATGATCCTGAGGGGGTCTGGAATACATTAGGCTCCGACAGCACCATTCTAGGGGTCTGTGGAGAAGCAGGGAGGTGCAGAGTAGGCAAACAAAGACAGGTTTTGTCTGCTTTGGGAGTCTGGGTGATTGGTGCCTTCCCCAGTGACACTTCTTCATCTCTGTGCCCAGGCTTCTTAGGAAAGAGGTGTCTATGCAAACTGTCTCTTAACTGGGTTGTGAGAGGTCCTGGGCTCCCCAGTCAGTTGAGGGGAGCTGCACTCCCCCAACTCTCTACTGATGCAAGAGGAGACACGCTTGGTAACACGGCTCTAACTCAAAATACCAAAGAAATCAGATTTGTTCTGAAACATTGCAAGGCAATAATGGCGAGCATATGTTTTAGGCTGTCATTAGCCGAATTAGCAGACATGGAGCTGCTTAGAGAACGTGTGTGTGTTTGTGTGTGTGTGTGGGGGGGGGAGTGGTTGCTATGGCCTGGAGGTGTGCTTTGGGGTGTTGGGTGGAATCTGGGAGGGCTTCCTGGTGTGTATGGTGTCCCAGACAGCATCTTTGTAAAAATCATTGACCCCGAGGAAGATGAGTGCCTATGGCTACTGAGGAATAAGCCCCCCGTCACTGCTTCCCACAGATACTCTGGGCAGGGATGGAAGCCTAGATGCCTCACCGCAAGGAGCGGCCGAGCGGGTCCTCGCTTAACGCACACGGCAGCAGTGGCAGCACCACCGCGGTGAGCTTGTAGGGTGGGTTGGGTCGGCTCCTCTGCTCTTTTCTGAGGAACCTGCTCACTAGCTGCAGGTCTACTGGGACCC
Source organism: Ellobius talpinus (assembly GCA_001685095.1). Lineage (NCBI taxonomy): Eukaryota > Metazoa > Chordata > Mammalia > Rodentia > Cricetidae > Ellobius > Ellobius talpinus. Next base: position 2,966 of record LOJH01062504.1, read on the forward strand.
AGCACTTAGGAGATAGATATCGACTGACTGTATGATTATGTACATTTTTTTTTAAACAAAAATGCTCTTAATTTGATGTGAAATTTACTACATGGATAAAGCTCGGCGCCTTAGGTGCTGAGGAAGTCACTAATTTAGAGGTGTCTCGTTACTGAGACAAACTTGCAAAAAACCCCTGAATCCCAATTCACAAATTGGTGATTCGTTTGTCAGGGGATGTTTCACATCTAACACATAAGCCCGCGACCTTTAATTAGAATTTTGCAGTTTGTTTTATGCCCCTGGAGGCTGACACCTTGAAAAAAAAATTTTTTTTCTTGATTTCTTATTGCTAATAAGCATCCTTCTCCCCACCTCCCTCACCCCCAGTACTTTGAAGAAAATGATGCAAATACACTTAATTACAGTGGTGGCCGTAATTTGTCAGCTGAATATGTGATCAGGCACAAGCAGAAATGATCTGATTAAATCTGTGATCACATTCGAAATAAAGGTAGATTTAGGAACCCTTGTTTTTCCAATTTATTTCTGTCTCTAGGAGGGAGGAAATATGTCCCGGCTGTCACTCACCCGGTCGCCTGTGTCTCCTCTGGCTGCCCAGGGGATCCCCCTGCCAGCTCAACTCACCAAAGCCAACGCACCTGTGCACATAGATGTGGGTGGTCACATGTACACCAGCAGCCTGGCCACGCTCACCAAGTACCCCGACTCCAGGTAAGCGCTCTGCTCCCAGTGTCAGGTGTGAGCTGCAAACCCCAGGCATTCATAGGGTACTACACCAAGGCCAGTCGCTCCCTGGTGCTCCTGAGGGTTTGAGAGATGGCTTGCTTGTCGAAGACCACTTCAGACTTGGGCTTTTGACCCAGCAGTAGTAGCCTTTGTGGTATGACACAGAGTTCCTGACCTTAGAGATCCAGTCCCATGTGAGCCTGGCCAGCAGCTGGCTGGGGACTCTCACGGAGTGACACTCAGGAGTCAGGTGTGGGTGGACATGGTCAATGCTGTTTCCTGTCCTTACCCTTGGGAAAAGGCATGGGCTGCCAGCTGCCGTTGTCCCCTCCTTTGTTTAAGTGGCCACCGTTTGATCCTAAGTGCTAAGAGCAAGCTTTCCTTTGGAGGTGGAGGGTGTAGAGTGAGTCAGCAATTAGAGGACAGTTGGGGACATTTTTGACAATGGCTGAGCATGAGTTCGATGCCTTGTAATATATGGGACTATCTATGACCAGGACCCTGACCAGGGACTTTCACACTTGTCCCAGGAGGGACCCTTAGCAGCATGGTGCTGAGTGCTGCCAACTCGCTTGCTTTTGCTTCTGGATCTACTTCCCGAGGACACACCTTGGCCTGGCAGCACTGTCACCTGTCTCCTACAGGTGACACTGCATGCAGCTTGCTCCTGGCATGGTAGAGCAGCAAGCACTGTTAGCCAGCAGGAGGGCAGGCCTGTCAGACATCACCTCTCTTTTATACATTTAAAATAAGAGGAGAAATTAATTAATCCCCTAGACACTGAGGGCTCATCACCAGGGTGGAGGCTCAGAGCCTAGAGGACTTCAGTGTGCAGAAGTATCTGGCAGAGCCCTCGTCGTTACAGGACTGCCCCCGGAGAAGGGGATGCTGGAAGTAGGTTGTGCATCTGTTGCAGACAGTGGCAACACAGAGATTAGGCACGGGGTCCTCAGGAACTCAGAGCATTGGCAGGGCAGGAACTATGAGGCTGTGTACCACACTGGCAGCATGCTTGCTTGCAGAGCCCTGTCTATGCTGGGAGATGGATTCTACTCATTTAATTTCAGTTTTGCCTTCTGCGGCGTGCCGGACTTATGTGAGATAGATCAACCCTTAATCGGCTGACGGTGTTTGTGAGTGAGATTCATAAAAATCTTCGTCTACAACCGTCTTGGAAGAGTGTTTCCTGAGATCCGACACTGGCCTTCTTGCAGTCCTCAGCACCCAGGCTGGGTGGGCGGGAAGAGGGCTCTCCCTTCACATGTTTGTCTCTGGTGGCTTTTGGAGACTGAGAACATTTTCCCTCCCTGTTCCGCAGTGTAGCTTGCCCTTGCTTATCGACTTGTGCAGTGGGCCGTGCTCTTTCTCTGGGGAGCTGAGGGCTTGGACCTGTGCTGTGGCAATGTGGGACCTTCCACTGCCCAAGCATGCCCAGAGGGGCTCGCAGTCTGTGGTCTTTACCAGTGCTGGGCTCAGGGTGAATCTGTTGTTCTGCCTAGATGATTCTGGTTCAGCAGAGCTATTTGCTGGGCCTGAAGCTGAGGCCTAGAGGAAGGACTCGTATGACCTATGAGACAGAAGAGGCAAGGGGTCATGGGGAGCCACAGAGCTATTATGTATGGAAAAAGCCCTTCACGTTCCCTCGTTTTTTCGCAATCCTGGAAAAGATGTATCACTGATGGGGCAGGTGGAGACAGAGAATTAAGAGTGCAGAAGTTGCCCTTGGAGACCGCTCTGGATGCCAACAGTATCCCACCCTGGGAAGCGCTGCCAGAGTCAGGGGACCCTTGTCCCCCGCTTCTGAGCTCATAGCATTGTACCCCAATCTCTGGCTGTTGGTCGATCAGGGTGACCGAGACCCTGTGGACCTGGTGGTGGGTACCTCCTCTGGTTCACCCTGAGCAAATGGCCTGAGGCCAAGAGTGGACTCATGGTCTGCCTCTCCCTGTGTCGTACCTACTGGGTGTCGCTTAGCTGCAGCTGACACAGTCCCATGCTGGCACAGGAGCGGCACATGAAGGTGGCCAGGTGCTTTGGAACTAATAACATTGCACACTAAATCTTCCAGGAAGTCAGGGTCGGCACTTTAAAAGGCAGACAGCTAAAAGGAAGAAAGATGATGGCCATATGATGGCACCCTGTATAATCAGGGCAAGCGGCTGGATAGCGCAGGTCCCAGCTGCCAGAGCGAGTTCACCAGCTTATTCCACAGAGGACCTCCAAAGTTGCACCCTCAGAGGGCTAGTCTAGGGATGGTTCCTACCCTAGACATAAGAAGCCACCCACAGAACTGAGGTCACATGGGAGCTTGCTCATAAGACCCTGTGAAATGCTAAGGGTTTCCTTGTGGTAACTGTCCAGAATTTCCCTCCAGCCTGCCCCACATCCGGTGTAAGGCTTGTTTGCTGGGGCCATGAAGGGCCTCTGTCCTAAGAGGAGGTACCCTGCTGTCATTAGTCCCGGAACAGACACCGAACCATGGAAAGATCGAGATCCTGCTTGTCCTGGCTCAGTAGACAGCCTAGAACCCTGCCAGCCCCGGACTGTGGGTGGACTGGGAATCCTCTAGACCTACAGGCTGCTCGGGAGCCTCCGCCAACTCCGACGTCAGAGCAGCTTGGAACCCAGCCAGACCCAGCATTTTGCTTGCTACACAGAACAGAACGTTTGAGCTCCACTGGGGGAGGGTGGAAAGAGTTCCCAGGAAGGCTGAGGTGTCGAATCTGCTGACTCACCTGTGCACATGGCTCTGCCCTCTTCCTTGCCAGAGCCTGGTGTAGACCCTTAGCTGTCTGCCCTGGCACATGATACCATGGTGTAGCTACATCTCTGTCCAGGGTTCCTGGGTGTCTCCCACACCCCCACAGCGAAATGTTCAACTTTTGCAGGGCCAGGTCTCAAATGAGCTATAGAACTCACAAGGGTTTCCAGCGGGGTCACCAGGCAGTGAAATCCTGAGTTCTCACTGACCGGTCAGGGTGGCCCGTATATAGTAGAACCTCTGTCAGGAGCCCTCTCCAGAGAGAGAGAGACAGTGTGAACACCCAGTGGTTGTCACCGGCAGCCTCTGGAGCCCTAAGGATTAATATATTTGTCAGTTGTACCTCTGGTTCTTCAGGCTTGGGCCTCCACACCCCTAACCCACAGGTTCTGACTGCTCACTCCCACCCGCCAGGCAACCTTGCCCTTTATACTGCCCCCGTGGGACAGGCTGGGCCTTGTCCCGTCCCCACAATGACATGGGACTGCGTGGATTGGGAATACCTGAGAAGGGCATTGGGGGCTCTGAGCTCTCAGCTCTGGCAGCTGGCATGCTCTGGGTACACATGGCTGTGACTGGGCGTTTCTGACTTGGACTATGCAGAGAGTGGGTGGATGTGGGAACAGGACAGAGAGAGGATTCTTGGAAGGGGCAGGGTGGTGGTTTCAGGCAGTGAAGGGCCTTGGGCCCTAGCTTGTACAGGCCAGACCAATAAGTCCTTATCCCCTAATTCCCTGGTTCTACAAGGCTTTTTTGGTGAGGGGTGGTTTCGAGAAAGGGTTTCTCTGTATAACAGCCCTGGCTGTCCTAGACCAGGCTGGCTTTGAACTCACATAGACCCATCTGCCTTTGTCTGTCCCCACCCTGCACCCCAACCCCGTGCCCTGAATGCTGGGATTAAAGGCATGTGCCACCACTGCCCAGCCTCCAAAGCTTTCCTAGGAACAGTTCTCCCAGACTCAAAGTCAACTGACCACTGAAGGACACTGCCCATTTCCCTTCTGCTCCCATGAGAAGTTCTTAGCAGCCTTCAACCCACTTTGGGGTTCCTGATTATCTCACTTAGCCTTTGAGATCTGCAGAGCAGTTAGCCAAACCAGACCCTGCCACTGTGTGCATTAGGGAGGCACTAAACCTAGGTAGGCCCTAACAGCCAGGTGTCTCTGTCATGAATTAGACAGGGGAGGTATCAGGGACTCCCCCAAGGCTTGCCTCCCCGGGGCCCTGTGCCTTAGCGTTGTCTTTTTAGGCACTAGAGTCCTTTCCAACCCCAGCCTTGCACAAGATCAGCACGTGCTGTGGTGTGTATGAGTACCTGTCCAGGGTTGGACCTCACTGTCACATGCTTTGGGGGTGTGTGTGCTTGCTGGAGCCATATGCAAACACACGCTCCCTCTTGCCTGTCTCTCCCCTGTGGCTCCTTCAGTGAGCAGCTGTGGGGAACTTGTGACTTCATGTGTCTGAGTCGCTTGTCTTAGCTGGTGAGCGTCACTGCCTGAGACTGCGATCCTATGCCTATTGGCTGAGTGAATGTGCTGTTACCTGATGTTGGTTGAAGTGGCTTGGGTGAGAGTGTGTGTCCCCAGAGACTGGGCTGGTTGACATACATTTATCAGGTGCCTGACTGGGAACTGGAGTGCTGGGTGCTCAACTCCTGTTCTCTGGGCACGCCTTTCTGGAATGGGTGTGTATTTAGCTTGGACCGGATAGTTTATGTGGCTGCCTGTGCCTTGCCGGGGTTTTCCAGGCCTGTATTGTGTGTCAGTGGGCCATCAGCCATAGCTGGGTATGTCCCTTAGCTGTCTCTAGCTGGTGACTGTGGTTGGAGAGTGTAACATGGCTGTCCTAGTGTCCTGTGTGTGTGTGGAGGCAGTCTGTCTGCCTCACGTGTGTGCAGGCTGACGATTGTCAAGATCGTCAGGGTCTCTAGGTCACCCTTCAAAGTCTCTAAGGGTGACCTCTTGCCTCCAGCTGAGTGACCGCATAGAAGTGGGGGATGGGGCAGGTGAATTCAGCCCTACCCTGCCCATATCCCATCTTTCCTGTCTCTCCCAGAATAAGCCGCCTCTTCAACGGCACAGAGCCTATTGTCCTGGACAGTCTCAAGCAACACTATTTCATCGACCGGGATGGGGAGATTTTCCGCTACATCCTGAGTTTCCTGCGGACGTCAAAACTGCTGCTTCCGGATGACTTCAAGGTAAGTCTACAGCCAGCAGCACCCCCTGCACTGCCAGTGGTCATGGCATTACACACGGGACGCTGTGACTTAATAAATGGACCCATGGTTGTCATGGCAACCACAAAAAGTTAGCCGATGAAGCCGAGGGCTAGATCAGTTTTTCCAAACTCATTCTGCTTTTTATTGGGCTGTGACAACAATTACGCTTTGGTGCTCACCCCAGGTTGGTGCTAGTTGCATTTAAGGACCTCCATGTGCTGGAATAGAGGAGTCGAGGTCTGTGTGTCTGTTCCTTGGTGTCAGTTTGCAGTGGGGAAAACCCCTAAGAGCTAGGTGGTCCCCCTTTAAACCAACATTACTCCCAGCACTTGGGATGAGCTTGTCTTAGGTGGCTGATCTGGTTCCCGCGGTCCTGCCTCAGTGCTGAGCCCCTCTGAAGTCCTGGGAATCATAGGAGGAGGGAAACTCGGGCCTGGCTCTTGCTGGCAAATGTCTTTCTGTCTTTATGTTTCCTCGCTTTGAGGCTTCCTGCAGCGACCACTGTGCCAGCAGCCCTGGGGCCCTTTTTCATCCAACCTAGTTACAAAATGGCAGCAACTGGATTTGGTCTGAAAATAGAGCTATGGGAGGAAGCTGGAGGCTTTGCCCTTTCCAATCTAGAAAATAGAGGTTAGGTCTCAATTGCATGGAGCCAGTGCTTCAGAAATCGTCAGCTACCGCTGACGGATCCCGCGAGACAGACACTTCATCCCAGGCCTTCCAGGATTGAGGCAGGAGGACTGCTGAGTGTGCTAGGCTATCCTGACCTACAAAATAAGACACTATCTTTAAAAGAAAGAAAAAGAAAAAAAGTCAGCAGGAATCATGGCGCACGCCTTTAGTCCCAGCACTTAGGAGGTAAAGTCTGGCTAGTCTTTGTGAATTGGAGGCCAGTGTGGTCTATAGAGGGAGTTCCAGGCCAGCCAGGGCTATATAGTGAGACCATGTCTCAAAACAAAGAAACAAAACCAAATAAACAAAATAAGAGTACTAGCCAGATGATGAGGAAACCTGGCCTGGGTGGGTTTGAAAGTGTTGAGCTAGGTGGTGAAGGAAGAGCAGAACAAACAGGTGGGAGGGCCGTACTGGGGGTGTGGATAGCACTGGAGAGACGGTCTGGGGTGATGTGAGCCGGGAAGGGGGGGCTGCTGGTGATAGCTGGATCTTGGTGGGTGGCTCAGCAGTTGGCACAGCTGAGAGTGGGGAAGAGTGGTCTGTTCTGCAAATCTCACGCAGGCTCTGCTGTGAGAGATGCAGGGCACAGGAGTGGGGACGGGCTAGTTACTTATGTCACTACGTTTCTGGGTGTGCTGGGAGTAGGGAGAGGGTGGCATTGAAGGGAAGGGTGCGAAGGCTGTGAAGACAATAAGAAGACAATAAGAAGGCTTATTGGGTCAGGAGGTACTGGAGGGCATGCCCAGTTCATAGCTTCAGCCCTGAGTCAGTGAGCGAAAGTCTAGGCTTGGGGAGAAAGTTGGCATAGAGGTATCATATAAAACTCCAGGGACTGGTGAGAGCTGGGAGAACAGACCTGGGATGGAGCTCCAAGGAGTCTGTTATGGAAAGCAGGCAGGGTCACAGCTCAAGGTGGGTCCAGATGATGGGCCTTTGGGGCCAGCAGAAGCACGCTAGGCATTCAGGATGAACTGTTGTGAGAGTTGATCTCCCTTGCTATGCCCCGAGCCCCGCTGAGTGGCATGAGTGAATGGGCATAGTGTCAGGGTCTGTGGGGACAATTTTTGTGAATGGGCTATTTGGTGAGGACCTTGTCATATTCTCTATCTGCTTGGGTGGCTGGGACAGGCACTCGGCAGATCTGTCCTTTGATCTTCATGTCTCTCAGGCCCTAGTGTTGATATTCATTGTAAAGAGGGAAAGCTGGCTCAGGGAAGGTCAGCATCAGATCTGTGTAGCCTTGTGGCTGATGGGTGACCAGGCTAAGATGCTTTCTGTGAAGGTCTGCATGGGAGCTGGGCAAGGGCATAATGCCCTAGATCCTGTGTGATTGTCTTCTGGGTGGATTTCCAGGAAGGCAGTATACAACCCAGCTCCCTCCCCTCTGGTTTAGCTCCTAGCTCACTTGCCCTTCCTTCCTTCCTTTCATCCTTCCTTCCTTCCCTCCCTCCCTCTCTCCCTCCTTCCTTCCTTCCTTCCTTCCTCCTGCCTTCCTTCCTTC
>LOJH01062505.1:0-10852 GCA_001685095.1 Ellobius talpinus
GGGGCACCAAGGAGCTAGCCTTGCCCCCCTCCTTTTGCTCCTCCCTGCCCCCCATGGTTCTGGTTCCATCTTCTCCTCTGTTCACAAACTGCCTCTGGACAGTTGTGTTGTTTTTTGTCCAATGTTCATTCTTAGACACCCACCATTGCTGCTGCTACCAGCGCCGAAAGTTCATCCTTCCATTCTGCCGGCATTCTCCCCGAGACACTCTAGGGTTAAGGGGGGCTGGGGTGCAGCAGGCTGGCTACCAACCACCCCACACCAGGGATGATGAGGCCCTGCCCCTTGGATGCTGCAGCAGAGTGAGGGGGACCCATTTTGATGGGAAAGGGGTGTAGGACCACCTCCCCTCGTTCTGTGGGGGAGGGCTGGTCAGTATTAGTCCCGGTCTGGGGCTCCCCCTCTGATTTCCTATTTGCAGTTACTTGAATAAAAAAATGGCCTTTTCTGGGGAAAAAATAGCCTGTGAGTCTGTGTGTAAGTTTGTGCCCTAAGTGTTGTGTCTACGGGGTAAGACTGGCAGCCCCTTCTGGTGCTGGAGTTACTAGCTGACGTGAGCTGACTGACATAGGTGCTGGGAACTGAACTTTGCTTCTCTGTGAGACAAATATATACTCTGAACAGCTAAGCTGTCTCTCCAGGCCAATAGGCCTGCTGTGAATAAGGCCCTGTGATTTACCCACCACAGAACAAACAAATAAACAAACAAACACAAACAAAAAGCACAAAGTCTTTGACATTATGTACATTTGAATCTCAACTCTAGTAGTGATTGCTGTTAAAGCTCTACTTAACTACACATTTGCAAATAATTTATAGTGGTAGCCTGGCTATCACAGGAATTCCCAATGAACAAAGAAGCACTGATGGCCACGTTGGTGTGCCTTAGAGTTGACTTCATATTTTCTCATTTTTCTGGCTCCCTAGTGGAAACCAGATTCTTCTCCACTCAAGGTAGTATCTAACCTGTGCAGCACAGCCTTAACACTAGATTCCCAAGTGAAATCTCCTCTGTGTGTTCTACAATCAAGAGAACAGGACCTGAACTCCTATCACAGGTCCTAATGAGAGCCAGTGGGTTCCTGGACACTTTAAAGAGAACATCAGCCTCTTATCAGCATTGTAATTATAAGGTACTATTTTCTAAGTTCAAGTCTAAGAAGACCACTTGTCTGGTCTCAGTTGCCTTGAACATTTTGAGATTTTTAAGTTTTCTTCCCTAAATTACATTCAGAGTTTGTGAGAGTGTTTTTCTTCTAATAACTAGTCTTAATGACTTAAAAACGTATTTCTTTTCCCACTCTGATTAATGTTTTCAGCTAAACTTCCTAGCAAATTAATTCACAGTGATCATTTGATTTATGGATTGATTTATATCAGTTGTCTACTGACTTACTAGTAAATATATATATGAATGAATTCATGATATGTGTTTGTATGCCTATGAAACTTGTATGTAGGCCAGAGGGTAGCTTTGTAGAGTTAATTCTCTGTCTTCTTTCCCCTCTATATGAGTTTCTGGGACTGAAACTTAAGTCATCAGGCTGTTGTGACAGGAGCTTTACTGCTGCATCATCTCTCTGGCTTTTAATTTCTATTTTTCTAATGTTACTTTATAATAGTTGCATTGCTAACTTGCAACTTTTGTTTAAGTGCTCCTATATACTCTCAGTTATGAGAAATAATTCATTAATAACCACAGCTGCCCAATTCTGCCCTGGTATGTCTCCAGTTAGGTTCTCTAAATTTACTCAAGTTTCTTTAATTTGACTAAAAGCACTGAAGATGGAGTGATGTTAGACATTGTAAGAACATAATATCCCAGTCAATATGATTCCAAAGAAGGCCACTGAAAATCCTTCATATGGAAAAGATTTCCTTTTTGAGACAGGATTTTACTCTGTGTCTCTGGCTAGTCTAGAGCTTGCTGTAAGACCAGCCTGCAATTGAACTTCAAGTAACCATCCTGGTTGGGCCTCTTGGATGCTGGGATTAGAGATATTCACAACCCTCAGCACCTGACTTTCAATATGTATCATGCCTCCCTGTGGGGGAGCTCTGACCTGCTTCCTCACGTTAACTAGTACTATAGAATAAATAAAAATATTAATTGTGGTGTTAAGATACAATAAACAACTTACAAGCAAGTGATTGGATGTATATGTATAAAATCATAGGGCTGAAAAAAAGAGAAAGATTCTATAAAAATCTCTACAAATAATTTATACTATCACATATTAAGAGAACATGTATAAAGAGTTTGCAATGGGCAGTACATTAGGGTAGTTGTTTCTCTTAGGACTGTAGCACTGTGGTAAGGAAGCAGATCGGTTACAAGACAAGGCTAATTCAGAGCTCTCTGAGTGACAGATCTAGTTTAGTATGAGTTGTCAAGGATATTCTTAGCATAGCATAGATTATGCCTACTTCCGCTGATTATGTCATTATAATGGTCTCCATTGCTATGGTTCCCAGCAAGCAGGAATTCTGTCATTTGACTAGCTGCGTTTGCTAAACATTCTTGATACCATGTCACACATTATAGGGACAGATGATTTTCTTTATTTTTCTCTCCTACTGTAACAATACCAGTCTCAAAAACAATGTTTGGTATTTACTAAATACTAAAATATTCATTGCTTGAATCAGTACATTATATAATAGAACTAAAATTAATTCCTCTTATTTTATAAGCATTGTTTTTTATATGTTATCTATGATTGAAAATTTAAAAAGAATCTCTGGCTGTAAAATATCTGTGGTCACAAAGAGTAGAATACAAGAAGGTAGATATCAGGGTTTATTGATTTCTGGTTCAATAACTTCCTAAATTGGTATGTCAAGTCAAATTAGTGTTTTCATTCAAGTTCCGGTTGGGACTGAGCAGAATATAATCAATATGCCATAAAAGGAGATATTAATTATTGAATGTTATAACCCGACTCAGAGACAGCACTTTGCCCATGGACTAACCCCCAGCATGAGCTGTTCTGCAAGTTTGCTACAAACTGATAGAGAACATCTTGCCTCACACAATAGCAGGGACTGGAAAGATAGCTCAATGGTTACAGCACTTTCTTCCAGAAGATCTAGAGAATCTGAGTTCAGTTGTCAGCATCCACTTCATGCAGTCCATAACCACCTCGAACTCTATGGGTTCTGATACTCTCTTCTGGCCACCTAGGGATCCTACATGCACAAGTATGCACTCACACATAGACATAAATACATACATACATATCTATTATTAATGAAACAAATCTAAATTGTGTATTTAGATACATATACATGATGTACATATTTTTAAATATTTTAGTGTGAATTTATTAGTATGAATATATAGTACATTTGTGTGTAGTTATACATATTTTTAAATTATGTTCTCTTAAACCAAATGAAGGCATTATTCTTATAGTCAGGAAAAATTAAAGAAATATTTGACTTTTGCTTGACTCAAATGAACAGTGATGATTTCTTCATTTTCTGTATGAAAGCAGTTTGTTGCTATTTTAAAACAGTTTAAACAATCCCCATTTTGTGCCATAATTCTAGAAGAAAGGAAAAAATAATGTGGCAGGTCTTTTCTAGTCTACTAACCCTTTTGTAAATAAACAATAATAAAGATTATCTATGGCAACATTCAAAAACAGCATCCTCAAGCCTGTTTAGTCAAATGCTATTGTTAAGCACTGCTTGGCTATCCAGCCATTTGTAGATACTGATTCTTAGAACTTATTACCTGATTCAGTGGTCTTCAAGTCCATTTGCTTATTAGGATATCCAGAGAGCTAAAGGAGTGTAGCTTCAGTCCCATTACAGGACGCATAAATGAAAGTCTCTTGAGCACTCTTTATCTTTAGATGACACCAACATAATGGCCATACTGATAGCTGCTTGTCCTACTGCTGACCTATACAGTAAATAAAATTTCAAAGCATCGTGGGAAGTGCCACAATAAGATTCCCTGAAACAGCTGAAGATGTTGACTAGTTCCTACAGTCCCTCCAGAGCCTGAAGTAGGAGGGTTTCTTGAAGCCAAGAGTTATCCAAGCTTGTTTGGATGACATAGTGAGTTGATACTTCAATAAAATAAAAAAATCAAAAAGGACAATAAAATGACAAGCTGTGAAGAAACATTGGGGAGAGGAGGCTGCTTTAAAATTCTCACAGAAGGAAGCAGCAGGCTGAGTTGTGAAGAATAAAATAAATTCGCTGAAAGTCCATAGAAATTCTTTAAAAAGCAGCAGAAAACACAGTAGCCATCATACATAGTGGATTATTGTCAGAAGTTAAATTTTCTCAATGAAATAGACATTAAGTGGGAAGAGAACAGAGAAATGGGTACATGCAGACAACTTTCTCAACATCAATAAGAAGTTTGGAATTTTCCCTAAAGAGGCATTAATAGCTTTTTAGAAAGACATTACAAGTTTAATTTTCAAAACCACTTAGAATTTGTCTTTCATTATTCCTAAAATATCTTTATACATATGAAATATGAAGGGAGGACTTGCTTAATGTCCCTGCACATGGTTATTTCCATTTTCTCTGGCACAAAGTGTGGTCCAGTTTCTCAAACAGTATCATCCTATGACTCCCTTTATTTATGAATCCCATGATTTTAATAGTTTCCTCAGGACCTGATTCTTTAGCTTAGGGCAATAGTTCTCATATTAGAAATAATGACTAATTATAGCAATTATTTCTGAGAGAAATGGATGAATGTGGGTCTAAACAATTTGCCTGAGTAATGAGGGTACAGATAGCTTGAAAGTGACCTTTGTTTGACGTTCCTGGAAGGAGGAAAAGTCTTGACTGAACAATACTGAAGCTTGGTCTCTAAAATAAAAGGGGAGTATCATAGTCTTGGAGTCATTTATGGCTCTAAAATTTGTCAAATATCACTGAAGAATAATATTTATATGCTAGCTATGACATATGACTATACAATGATCAGCCAAGTATGATCCTAGTGTCCCTCAGATGATCTCTCCATATACGGAGCCAATGACTAGTGCCGGAAAAGACAACAGCCATCCCCAACTCCAACCCACCAATAGAAGGAAGGTGTATCCTTGGGTGAAACCACAGCTCACACCTCAGATGAAATAAAGTGTCTATTCTGACCTAAAAATGAATAACTGTGATTTAGGACATGGACTTGGCTTATCCTAAATGACAAGGTCAAAGGTAGAAGTAGTTTCATGAAGTTTTTACAATCACAGAGCAAAAGAAAGTTACCAGTCAAGGCATTTATCAAATCCATTGATGGGACAGCAGGTAAGCTGCTTATAACAAAGTGAGGGAATCTCTGAAGTAGGCTATAAATATCTGACATCATTCTTAGCATGTGAACGGATAGAAACTGATATTCTTCTCAGTTTACACATGCTAAGCTTCACTTGGTCATCAGAAAGATATTGCAGAAGCAATGAGCCACTAAGTAGTCTGAAGAAAGCCTGAGATAATTTTAGTTGTGGAACTTTTCAACTTCACAATTTGGAAATTTTAACCAGTCAATTGACTTTATACAATCTTCAAAATAGATTTTCTGGTTGTTAGGTTTTGGTTGTTTGTTTACTGGGACAGTCACTTGCATATCCAAGGGAAAGCATAGATACAGCCACCAGAAGGCTGTATTGGAGGGTAGACAGGTACCAGTCTCTAGCTCTTCAGGTCTACTGAGAATAAATACAGAATATTTATTACCTAGAAATAGAGTTTATTAAACAAAATATTGTAGCAGCCTTTTTCTTTTGTATCATCAACCAGTTTTTAGATTATGATATAGAGACTTATTATTGGTTTTGAATGCACTGCTTTAGCTTAGCTCTTATTTTAATCTGCTTTTGTAAATTGAGTTTGTATTGTTGCTTCCCTAATTCTCAGACCCAAAAAATTTATGTATCACAAGGCTATGACCTGCCAGTAAGATTCTGGCATCTTTCTCCTTTAGCAGCTATATGATGCCTCTCTGACTCCTCCTTCTTTCTCCCTGCATTCAGTTTAGTGCCCCCTTGCTCTATTCTGTCCTGCCATAGGCCAAAGTGGCTTATTTATGAAACAACAGTAATAAAACATATTCATAGCATACAGAGTGGAATCCCATATCATCTCCCCTTTTCTGTCTAAATAAAAAAGAAGGTTTTAACTTTAACATAGTTATAAATTACATATACAAAACAGGTTTCAAGCAAGAATTACAGTTACAATATTTAGTCTATTTGTATCAGGCAAAAGTTAAAGAAAATATTCTATAATCTATCTTATCTTTGTGACTCTAAAATTTCATATCTAATTTATCTTTTATTATAACTAAGGAAAACTACAACATAACTATTTGTCTTTAACTCCATCAAAGACTCCAGAAGAATATGATATTACTTAAGCAAATAGGAAGCTCATTGAAAGCAACTTCCAAAACTCTAGAGACAGATACATCTCACTATATGGACAGTCACCCAAATTTCTTCTGTAATATTGGGGTATCCATCTTCATTCTACAGGCCCATGGAATCTGGCAGCCTTCTCCATGAAGCAGGCAATTTGAAAGAATATTTTGCCTATATTGGCAATTTATCAGTCTATTTTTTTCTGTATCCTGAAGAATATCTTTCAGACTCTTTAATAAAGCAAGAACTCTGAAGGACTATCTCACCTTCTTTAAGCAAGTTCAGTAGTCCTTTTTCTGTGGTTCCTGAATGTTCAGTTTATACAGCATATCATCAAGCATTCCCAGCAAAAGCAGTTTCTTACCCAAATAGCTAGCCTTGTCACATTGAAGGAAAATTCCAAAATAAGTTTTTTTCAATGCCCATCAATCTCTCTGAAGTAATTGGTGCTGCCAGAAGCAGACATGTCTCACTGTCCAGAAAAGTCTAAATTCTTAAAACATTTTAAATGTCATATTCTATAGGTCTTTAAAAGAGTTAAAGAATACCTATCCATCTGAAATATATTTTTGTACATCTAGAAAACCTAACTAACATGAATACAGTTTGACTATTATATATGACTATCTATTAATTCATAATTTTAAATTATACATTACATTTTAAATGAACTATATAAACATAATACTTTAACAAGAGTAGATATATATATTATATATATAACAAATAGACCTTATATTTGTATCAATAAACCAAGTATTCATCTCTATATCATATTCTTTTTTTTAGAATTTGACTGTGACCATTATTATAACCAACCCTTTAAAAAATAAAAATAAACATTTATAAACAATCATGTTGGTAATTTGGGCATAGTTTTCTCCAAACTGCTTCCTGCTGTTTGTTGGACAAATTGTATTTTGGTTCCACAGAGATCTTTTGGGGGGAGGGAGTCTTGTTCCATCAAACCATGTTAGCCTGGAAGGAATCTACAGGTTCTCATATTCTGTGGAAACAAAAGCAGAACCTCCTTTCCAAAGAAACATATCCTTAGACTCAAATTTTGAAGTCCAGATACCTTTTAAATATATATGTTGGTTTAGTTTAGCAGCCCATACATTCAAATGTCTCTCTGTAGTTAGCTCATTCACTATCAAAAATTCAAAGAAAACACAATAATATACATAATCCAGACTCTCTGCATATATTCCATCTTTACATGGCTTTTTTATATTACACTATTACTTTTAATGTTTATTTTGTTATCTTTATTTCTTTTATTTATGACTGTCTGTATTCTTTCTTCTCTGTCTCATAATCCCATGTGCATGTATTCAACACTGTGACACATGCAGAGGTCTTTTTCATCTGAATCTGTCTTATTGTGTATCTGTAATAATTTTCTAACCAGAAGAGTTATTTTAAATGCTAAGCAGATATGACTAGGAGTAATACTGTAACATTGCCTGTTAGCTCTGCCACATCCAACATGGTAGAGGTTTGTTCACTGCCTCTGCAAGCCATGCTCTCTGCCCCAGCTCCAGGGATGCAGCCAGTCTATGCAGACATTAAACAAATTGTAACATGCTGCTTATAAATCCCATTTAAGTGTTGTGTAGCAGAACCTCCCAAGACAGCCAGAGCCATTCATGCTGCCAGTATAAACCAGGAAGCCATTTCTTTAAGGAGCCATGCTTCTGCTTGTGACCTGAAAACAGAGTTTATGTGGAAAAAAAACACAGCTACCAAAAAGATGTGCTTGACTCCTGTTTTTGTGGTTCTAGAAGCCTTTTTTTTTAATAAAGAAAAGCTTCTTCAGCTCTTATGTGGATTCATACCCCAGACAGTGGGTGCCATTTATAAAGAGTCTGCTCTTGCATTTCCTAGCCTCTCAGACCTGGAAAATCTACCTATCACCAGGAGACTGTGACCTTCCAGTAAGGTTCTGGCATCATTCTCTTTTGGAAGCTGCATGGCATCTCTCTGACTCTGCCTTATTTCTCCTTGTATTCAGTTTAGCTTTTGCCTGCCTAGCTCTATTCTGTCCTGCCACAGGCCAAAGGAGCTTCTTTATTAACTAATGGTAATAAAACATATTTATAACATACAGTAGGGAATCCCACATCATGTTTATATGTGTTTTGCTTTTTACCTTTCTTTCTTTCTTTCTTTCTTTCTGTCCTACTTTCACTGCTTCTCATGTCTGGTTGGCTGGCTGACACCTGGCTCCTGGTCCCTGGTATTTCCATGTCTTTCTCATTCCTCCTCTCTCTTCTCTCTCATTCTTAGATTTCTCCTCCTGAGTTTTCTCTCTGACCACCAGCACCATCTATCCCTCTCCTACCTGCCTTTCTGCTTTTTATTAGACCATTTATATGCCTTAGGCAGGCAAGGTAAAACAAATGCAACACATTTTTACATAACAAACAAATGCATCACAACCAAATGCAAGGCATCTTTGCATTGTTAACAAAGGCAGTAGAAACAGATATAACACATCTTAACATAGCTAAAGTAATATTGTGCAGCATAATCAAATATAACACATCTATATATAGTTAAAGTAATACTGCACAACAAAATACAGTAAACCCAAGTTCCTGGGGAGGCATAGACAGCTGAAAAAAGAAAGAGGCAAAAGAGAAAAATGCAATGAAGTCTCTCATTGATACAGATGGATGGCAACCTCTCTGCCATACCTTAGGCAGTCTCCAATTTACAAAGTGATTGGCAGTCACAATAGTTCATTATTCTCTTGCCTCTATTTTATGACTGAAGATAAGTACCTGCATGTGCTTTTAGACTTCATTTGGTCTATTCCTCTGAACTCAAAAGCCTTTCTGTCATGATATTATGAATAATCAGTGGCATAATATTAATTTATAGCTTAGGGGAGTTTAAAAATACCTTGCTAGTTGTCTCCATATTCTTTAAAGTTTTCTTGTTTTGAGGGGAGTTTGAACTTCCAACAGAAGTCAAGAATACACTTTCTATTCCCATACAAATCAGGGGACAGTACAAGTATAGAATGACTGTAAATCACTTCGTTCTAGTAAGGATATTTTCTGAAATTAAAAGAGAACATGCATGCATGTGTGTATGTTTGTGTGAGCATGTGTGTATGTGTGTGTGTCAACATGGCCATATATGGAGGTCAGAGGTCAACCTTAGACTGCTTCTGCAAATAACTCTCCACCTTATGTTTTTGTTTTCATTTTTATTTTTGTATGAGTGAGTGCACGTATGTACCACAGCATTTTCTGTGGAGGTCAGTGCACACATATACTATAGCATGTCCTTTGGAGGTCAGTGCACACATATACTATAGCATGTCCTGTGGAGGTCAGTGCACACACATACTATAGCATGTTCTGTAGAGGTTAGTGTACACACATGCTATAACATGTTGTGTGGAGGTCAGTGCACACCTACACATACTATAGCATGTTCCTTGGAGGTCCGAGAACAACTTTCAGTGGTCAGTTCCATCCTTCAACTATGTACACACTCTGGGTAAACCTCAGTTTGCCAGGGTTGGCAACAAGCATCTTTTACCTCTGAACCATCTCACTGGACCTTCACCTTTTGTTTTGAAACACTGAATCTAGAGATAAGTGGCTCAGCTAGAATAGTTGTTCAGGAGGCTCCAGGTTTCCTATTTCTGCTTTCACCTTCGAGCTACAGTTACACACAGAATTCATTGGACTTAGTTTAATTTCTTTTATATGTGAGCATGTAAACCTGTCAAAGTGATAGAAACCTAATAAATAAATTAATTAACAAACCAACAAAGCTAGTGTTGTTGTCTTATTTGTCATGGCTTGTTATCTATTGAAAATCTGGTCTTAAATTGATTGTGGTTATATGTTAAAGAGTAAACACAAATTATCTCATAAATTAGATTGCTAATGATAATGTAAGTACTACATGGATTCATTCATTGCTGGTGGTTGTCTACAGGTTGACACTCGATGATTTCATATAGAAATGTGATGTTTTGATAACAACCAAGTACATAGGAAGTTAATCCCTGCAGCTGCTTGGAACTCTCTGATCCCTTGTATGTATGTATTTTTTGTTAAATATTTTGAAATTATATTATAATTATGTCATTTCTCCCTTTTCTTTCCTCACTCAACAACATCCTATATACTTCCCTCTCTTTTGTTCTCTTTCACATTCATGGCCTCTTTTTTCCTTAATTGATGTATTTGTGTGTGTGTGCGTGTGTGTGTGTATTCATATGTATACATACAACCTGTGCAGTCTGTATACTTGTATGTATATGTTTTCAAGGACAACATTTGCTATTGGATAGCCGATTGATATGATCTTTCCTAGGGAAGACTATTTCTTCTGCTCTCAGCATTCCTTAGTTGCCTATAGTTCTTTATTGGGGTTGAGACTAATGGGCTTTCCCTGTCGATGTTTTTTTTTATTAAAAATTTCCACCTCCCCCC
>LOJH01062506.1:0-10852 GCA_001685095.1 Ellobius talpinus
GCTATAGAAACAAAGGGACTCCAGCCGCCCGGACCCAGCACCCAAACAGGCTGACAATTTTTAACTTTCAAGTGACTGTTAAAGAAAAAGAAGACAATAGGCTTTTCTTTCATTTGCAACCCCCTTATTCATTCTTCCTTTTTTTCACGAAGCTTAACTGACTCACTGGGAGTTTTTAAAAATTGAATTTTTGTGGTGAAAAGGGCCAATGACACCAATAGAAATATAGCCACATTAAAAAGGTAAAAACATTTGACATTAACTTTAATATTTAACCCAATGTATCATATAAAAACACCATTTCAATATGTAACCCATACGTAATTGTTGATGTAATATTTTACTTTTTGGCGCCCTCTATATACTTGTATTGCTCAATTTGGGCTGGGCACATTTCATACGGTTAGGGGCCCATGTGGCTATTGGCCACTGCACTAGGCAGCACAGGGCTTAATGTAGGGTATAGTGACATCCTCAGAGATTCTCCTACCCACACAAGCGACTAAGCTTCTAGTGACATTCTAAAAGCATACTGTGATGATCCAGGCGAGGAAGCTTAGAGAAAAGTGGGACTCCGGGACCATAGCATAGCTTTTGCTGATTAAGGCATTTGGAAGCAAAGGGAAGGGCACTAGAGGTGGGGAAATGTATGCTGGTAAGCTTATGGGAAGAGGTCATTTGATGATGCAGGACTTGGTGGAGGGTCTTCGACTTGCTACTGGGTGACTTCTGACTACTGTTCTTTGTCTTTTCTTCTTCTGGTTCCTCTCTTGTCCAGCGGTGGTCTTCAGCCTGCCCTGCACCCGGGCCACCGAGGCCTGTTTGCAGGCCTGCCCTGTGGCCTGCACGTGCAGCAGCATGGAGAGTGGCTGCTCCGTGCATTGCGACCGTGCTGGCCTCCTGCGGGTGCCCACTGAGTTTCCCTGCGAGGCGGTCTCCATCGACCTGGACCGAAATGGCCTGCGCATCCTGGGCGAGCGGGCTTTTGGCATGCTACCGTCATTGCGCCGCCTCTCGCTGCGCCACAACAACCTGTCCTTCATCACGCCTGGCGCCTTCAAGGGTCTACCGCGCTTGGCCGAGCTGCGCCTGGCGCACAATGGCGAGCTGCGCTATCTGCACGCCCGAACCTTCGCGGCGCTAGGTCGCCTGCGCCGCCTGGACCTGGCGGCCTGCCGCCTGTTCAGTGTGCCCGAGCGTCTCCTGGCCGAGCTGCCCGCCCTGCGTGAGCTCACGGCCTTCGACAATCTGTTCCGTCGCGTGCCCGGAGCGCTCCGCGGCCTGGCTAACCTGACACACGCGCACTTGGAGCGCAGCCGCATCGAGGCGGTGGCCTCCAGCTCGTTGCGGGGCTTGAGGCGCCTGCGCTCTCTCAGCCTGCAGGCCAACCGCGTGCGGGCCGTGCATGCCGGGGCCTTTAGCGACTGCGGATCTCTAGAGCATCTGCTGCTCAATGACAACCTGCTGGCCGCGCTGCCTGCCGCTGCCTTTCTAGGCCTGCGCCGCCTGCGCACACTCAATTTGGGTGGCAACCAGCTGGGCCGAGTGGCGCGGGCCTGGTTCTCTGACCTGGCAGAGCTCGAGCTGCTTTACCTGGACCGCAACAGCATCACTTTTGTGGAGGAAGGCGCCTTCCAGAACCTTTCAGGCCTCCTGGCCCTGCATCTCAATGGCAACCGCCTCACCGTGCTCTCCTGGACCGCTTTCCAGCAAGGCTTCTTTCTGGGCCGCCTCTTCCTCTTCCGCAACCCTTGGCGTTGTGACTGCCATCTGGAGTGGCTGCACGATTGGATGGAGGGCTCTGGGCATGTGGCTGATGTGGCATGCGCCTCCCCAGGTTCCGTGGCTGGCCTGGACCTCAGCCAGGTGGTCTTTGAGCACTCCTCTGATGGCTTGTGTATGGACCCTGAGGAGCTGAACTTCGCCACATCTAGCCCAGGCCCCAGTCCAGAGCCAGTGGCCACCACTGTGAGCAGGTTCAGCAGCCTCCTTTCCAAGCTGCTGGCCCCAAGGGCCCCTGTGGAGGAAGTAGCCAACACCACCTGGGAGCTGGTCAATGGCTCACTGTATGACAGCCTTCCCTCTCTTGGAGTGGAGGTCTTGGGCTGCAAGGCCATGTTTCTCTTCGTCTCTTGCCTCTTGCTAACCCTAGCACAGTCTGTAGTGTTCAGCCTACAGAGGGACTGACTGCCACACTGAAGTGACCCAAACCACTTTGGTCAATAAGGGAAGGCTTGACTGTGATTTGGAGTGTCTCTAGTGAGAAGACAGGGGATAGGATTGGGGTTGGTGACAAAAGTTCTTGCTCCAAAGATAGCCCTAGGCAGAGGAGCACTCTGGGAAATGGCACTGAAGTGGGTATACGTTTCTGCTCTTCTCACATGGGCATCCATTGAAGAAGAGAAGTATGAGCGTGCTGTCTTGGGTGGGTAGGTGAGGAATGGAAGCTCTTGGGACTCCCTCCCTTCCACCTCCAGGCAACAATACCCACGAGCCCTAAGTTAAAGCGGGACTCGATCGGCTAAGTACTAAGAACCGTGTCATCTCTTCTGCTTCAGTAGCCCACTAAACCCAGTCCATATCTTTTCTACCATATCCCTCCTTCTGCTCCCAGGGGCTTAGGAACAACAAGGTTCAGGAAGGCAGACAGGCCATTAGAGAAGGGGCCTGGGAAAGAGACTGAGATCTAAAGCAGGCGGTGGTTGCTGAGGTCTGAGGTGTGTGTTAAGAGGAATGGAAAACACACTCATGTCTTTTATACCACAATTGATCCCTTAGTATAGGCAGTGTCAGGCCTATAGTAAGGTGTGTTTGTGGATCACATTTATAAAATGCTAAAATTCAAGTTAGACCGGTTTCTCTAATGTAAGACTTTTCAGTCTTTCAAATGCTATTGTCAACTTCCAATGTATTGTGAACTTTCAAGGAAGCACAAATCCTCTTTTCTGGTTCTCCTAGCCACCTGCCTTCTCATCTCCCTCAAGAAACAGCTGCCTGAGGTCTCCAGGATGACAATAAACAGGATGCCTCTCCAGCCACATCTCTCAGTGAGTGTGAGCCCACCAACTCCCAGCTCGCTCCTCTCCCATGTCATCCCATGCCCACAGGAAGCAGCCAGACTTGAGCCGGTGCCCCTTTATCCAAGGAAAATGTTTGGTTGAGGGGCTTCACCTCAGTTCGCTGGCACCCCTTTAAAGCATCACCTCAGCTCCCTAACACCCCTTTATGCAAAAAGTCGGGATTGTTTGCCTGGGGGCTTTACCCCAGCTCCTGGCATAAGCTCCATCCCCTGGGAGTTGCCTCAGTCCAAACTCCACCTCCGAGAAAGCCTGCCAAATGGTACTCCCCCCCAACCCTCCCCAACCCGCCCACCGCACGCAGGAAAGTTTGGGACCATTCCCACAGGCTATTTAAACTGCCAGCCAGAGAATGAACACATGGCCTCTGGGTTTTGCGTGGTCTTCCCCTCTCCATGTTTCCCGGGGACCACTTGGGAGTAAGGCCATCTATTAAACATGGGCATCTTTTAATTTGGTTTAATTCGCTGTTATTGGAATTATTTATGTTGGTGGAGAGGCTCATCGCAGAGAAAATGCCTAACAAGAAGAGTATCCCTTCCCACCAAATGCAGGGTAGAGCATCGCCAGCTGGGATGAGTCCGTTAAT
This sequence comes from Ellobius talpinus, assembly GCA_001685095.1. NCBI lineage: Eukaryota > Metazoa > Chordata > Mammalia > Rodentia > Cricetidae > Ellobius > Ellobius talpinus. The sequence continues at coordinate 3,667 of LOJH01062506.1, forward strand.
ATGAAATTATTATGAGCTGCTCGCGTGGAGACTGACTAATGGCCAAGAGGGAAGAAAGCAGCAAGGACCTGGGAAGGGGGAACTCAGATTTCTCAAGGTGCATGCCTAAGGGCAAAGGCCTACCAGCACCTGTAATGAATGTTCAGGTACTCCGAGTGTGGAGTATATGAGGGTACAGATGCCAAATCCCACCCAGGGTCCCTTACACACTGGCTTTTCTTCGGGTGGATGTGGAAAAGAGCCGAAGTTGACTGTCTTGTCTGCTTTGGAATCGGCAGCTCTTTGGGCACTGGCAGGCTGCCCTCTAAATGTTGGCCCGTGGGCTGGGGGTTGTGGATCAGTGGTAGAATGCTTGTCTAATATGGGTAAGGACCTGGCTTCTATATTCATCACTGAAGAAAACAACAAAAAACCTGCCCAATCACCTCCTATCTTAGTTCAGAACTGCAGTAGAACCATTCTGAATTTATCACAATAGGTGCAGGTTCCTAATGGACTATCAGGTGATCAGGTCAGCAAATGTAGCATGTGTCTGCTAAACAGATGCTCCAGTTTGTAGGAGGGGGCTGCTTGTTCATCCCAGCTGCCCAGAACCCAAATAATCACACAGAAACTATATTATTTAAAACACTGCTTGGCCCATTAGCTCTAACCTCTTATTGGCTAACTCTTACATCTTACTTTAACCCATCTCCATTAATCTGTGCCTCACCATGAGGTCATGGCCTGCCAGCAAAGTTTCAGCACATCTCTCTCCAGCCAGCTCTGTGGCTTCTCTCTGACTCCACCCTTCTTCCTCCCAGCATTCAACTTAGTTTTCCCTGCCTACCTAAGTTCTGCCCTGCTATAGGTCTAGGGCAATTTTCTTTATTCATTAATGGCAATCACAACACACAGAGGGGACTCCCACATCACCAGTTTGTGTCCACACTGTGAGCAGTGAGGGCTGTATTTGTCAACGTCCTGGAAATCTAGTCTTCACGTGCTGAGTTCCTTTCTTTGTATATAGAGAGGTGAGCTTTCAAAACCCACACAGATTAAGGTGCCAGGCTGTCAATGGCAACAGTATTTTTTCTTTTTAAAAAATATGATTTTTTTTAATTCTTTGATAATTTCATACATGCTTTGTGTGTGTTTGTGTGTGACAGGGTCTCACTAAATAGATGGCCTTGGAGTCAACCCCCTCAATTGCTGGGATTACAGGCATGTGCTATCATGCCCAGCAACAGTATTTCTTAATACTAAGTAGTAGTACTAAGTTAAAACTACTGCAATGTTCAAATATGCTTGCCTACTACTTGGCTGAAGGGACACTAGCCCACTCGGAGCATGTGGCTCTGGCAGGCTTGGCCCTGCTTCCCATTTCCTCTGCCTTGCTAAAAACTGTTAGATTACATTCCCAAAGCTAGTCTAAAGGTCCATTCCCTTATTTGGCCACTTCCTCCTCTTAGGGCTGACTACCAGAGTCCAGCAATCAACTCCCCCTTTGGCTTACCTAATTAACATGCCCAATTAAAATTAAACACCTCATCCTAACACGAGGTTTGCCCCTTTATCTTTATAAACTGTCATTTGCCTATGTCAGTCTCCTCTCTATATAGAGGCAGTCCTTTGTCCCTCCAGGACAAGTACCACTTCTCCCTTCCCCTTGGCCCCTTCCCCTCTCCCTTATCCCCTATCTCCTTTACCCCAGCATCCTAGCCCCTCTAACACAGACCTCACCTTTTCTCTTAAGGATGACACCTGCAAGGTCATTTGCTGCTCTTTTCTGCCCGAGTCAGAAAGCAGCCACTTGGCTTTTCTTCCCTGCTTACTGAAAGATCTCTCTGTAAAAAAAAAACAAAAAACAGGTATTTGGATGTAGTTTGTGCCTAATCTGGGGTCCAGGAGGAAGCACCTGCTGTGCGGGGATCTCCTTCAGTGGCCATTAATTCAGTTGAATGGGTAATGACCAGCATTAAAAACAATACATAAGAGGTAGGAGAAATGGCTCATTGGTTAAGAGCACATACTGCTCTTGAAGATTGGAGTTCAGTTGCAAGCATCAATGTTGAGCAGCTCACAACTACCTGTGACTCCATCTCTAGGGATCTGACATCCTCTTCTAGCCTCCACAGGCACTGCATTCACACACACACACACACACACACACACGCTCGCACACGCACACATGTAAGCACACACATAGAGGATGAGAAATAAGAGAAATCTTTAAAAGCAAACACAGGCATGAGGGGCTTGGGGTGTAGCTCAGTAACAGAGTGTGTGTGTAGCATGTGCAAGAGCCTGTGCTGCATCTCCAGCACAGCACCATACAAAAAGCCCAAAAATCTAACAACAAAAACATGTTAGACTAGGAAAGTCACAAAGTGTCACATGTGAGATAAGAATAAGTATTGTAGCCAGGTGCTGGTGGTGTACGCCTTTAATCCTCACACTCAGCAGGCAGAGGCAGATGGATCTCTGTGAGTTCGAGACCAGCCTGGTCTACAGAGCGAGATCAGGGACAGCCAGGACTGTTACACAGACAAACCCTGTCTTGAAAAAGCAAACAAAAAACAAAAAAAGTAAGCACCATGCTGTGAAGCCTGTAATTTGCATACTCTTTTTCATATTGTGTGTATATGTGTGTTCTGGGTTGCTGTGATTTATATTTTAAGGTGGGTTATAGTTTTAAAATGTCAAAACTGCTGGTCTGGAGCAGGCATTTGTTGCTGTTTATAACTTTTAAAATTACACATATTCATCAGGGAGGCACCCTCATGCCATGCCATGGCATGTGTGGAGGTCAGAAGACAGCTGTGGAAGTTCTCTCCTGCAGCCACGTGGGTCCTGGGGATTGAAAGCACATGGTCAGGCTTGGTGGTGAGCATCTTTACTTGCTAAGCCATCTCATTGGCTCTTGAGCATGCATGATTTTAAAGAGACAGTTTACTTTTGGCGCTGGAGAGATGGCTGAGTCAGTAAGAGTGCTTGCTGTGTAAGTATGAGGACCTAAGTTCAAATCCTCAGAACCCATGTACAAAGCTGGTCACGGTCCTGAGCATGCCTATAATCCTAGTGCTGTGACAGGGGTGGGGATAAGAGAACTACTGGAACTTGCTGGACACCAACCTGGGTAAAAACCATTTGTGAGCTCCAGGTTCCGAAGAGACCCTGTTGCAAGGGAATAAGGCAGAGCAGGATAGAGCAGAGGACCCAGGGTTCTGGTTCTGGGTTCATGCATGAATGGGTGCATGCAGATGAGCAAGTGCTCCCACCATCCACAACACATAAGTGCATTTTTAAAGATTTTACTTTGAAAGTTCTTTATATCTGCAGAAAAATTGCAATAGTAAAATGAATATTTTTGCCATTTGCCTAAGTTTTCTAATTGTTAAGCCTTTGACCACATTTTCTTTCTCCCTCTCTCCCTTCCCATTATATTTCCTTCCTTTCTTCCTTCTCTTTCTTTCCTTTCTTTTCTTCCTTCCTTCCTTAGTTTTTTGAGACAAAAAAACTTTCTCTGTGTAGTGCTGGCACATTATTTCTTACTAATAGTTTGGAATGCAAATATCATGACTCTCCCCCTAAGTACCTTAGTATGCATTTCCTAAGAATGATGTTATTCTCTTATCAATATCATATCAAAAAACCAGGATCTCTATAACTTATAAAATACTATTATTTACAATATATTCTTTGGGGATTAGAGCTATGACTCAGCTTATAGAGTACATGCCTAGCATGTACAAAGCAATGGGTTCTGTTTGATCCCCAGCACTACATAAGCCAGGCCTGGTTGTACATGACTAATTAATCCCAGCACTGGGGAGGTGGAGGCAGGAAGAGCAGAAGTTCAACGTAATTCTGAACTGTACAGCCAGTTCTCGGTCAGCCTGGGCTACATGTGACCCTGTCCCCAAAATACAAAGAAAACCACTCTGGTCTGGGTGTGTGGCCTAGTGGTAGAACAATTGCCTAGCATATATAAAATCCTGGCTTTCTTCTCCAGAACCAGACACAAAATAAAAAAAATAAAAACCAGACTGTGTTGAAATATGAACAACTGTTGAATGGAGTGTTCTGAGTAGTCATTCTCCTAGTGGGAGAAAATTAGATTCCTACATCTTGACTTGCCTTTATTTGGTCACAATATTCACGACTATAAACCTGCTCATTGACTTTAACGTTTTGAAGCAAACTGGTTCTCTGAATGTCTCCCTTTCTAAATGTGAGAATCTGATGAGGAAGAAGTGCTGTTTGTTCAACTGTGTGCTGTGGCCATGGAGACGGAGTGAAGATCACAAGAGTCCTGGAGGGCAGATCTCTGTGTTTGGGTAACCATGGAAGTCCACCGTGGGCACACAGCCTGCGTTACTGAGGAACAAGGTGTCGCCTTGAGAGGAATGCCCTTCCTTTCGTTTGGAATGGGTTCAGGAGTTAGCCTCAAGGCTTTATTCTAGTTCTGCCTGGGTTGAGTGACCAGCTTTTAAATGATCATTTACTTGGATGAATTTTTGAACAAATATCAACACTAAAATAGCCTCCTGGGAGACAGAGTTTTGCAGATATACCTAGTCCAATAGAATTCTGGGAATGTGGGAGCTACTTATTGTCAAATAGATCCAGAGATGCCTGAAGAGTAGCCCTTATAAATTCTCAAGAGATCAGGGAGTAAACCTTTCTCATTATCAGTTCATTGAAGTCTCTCCTGTGGGGAGCAGAGGAGGACCCAAGTGAATGAAGTCCTGAGTGAAGGTACATATTTGACACATGTGCAGCCATGTCAAGGATCCCAATGCCTCAGCCCCATGAGAGTGACCAAGCCTTCCTCAGGTGAGACTCCAAGGGATGGCAAAACCTTCCTCAGGGCTCTAAGTGTGAATTATGACACCGTGTGCAGAAAATGTCCACCATAGCTTTCTTCCCCACCTGATATTTATAACCAGAAGATCGCTCCCCTACAAAGACTTCCCTACTGAGATTAGCTAAGCCTGTCCCTTTGGTCCATCTGTATACTCTAAACCCTGCCTCTCTGTCCAACTCTGGATAATAAAACATGCTGGGTTTGGGGGTGTTGAGGCTCCTCCATCAGAGAGCTCAGTTCGCCCAACCTGATTTTCTCTGTGTGTATAAGTGGTACAGCTCTGAAGGGCAAGGTCTTCCCAATGGAAGACTTGTAGCTCGGAGGGGAAAGGTGTCCTGGCAGTCAGGAGCCAAGGAATACCACAGAGTCACAGCAAACTTCACACAAGTGACATTGTGAAAGACACAAGAGGTTGCTGCCTCTGCTCAGAGGAGAACCCACCAAGAACTGAGCAGGAGAGCAGGCTTACATATGGTTTCTTGGGGAGGAGTTTTCTAGGGTGGAGATTTCTAGGGTAGGGATTGGTGGGATTTCAAGTCCTGAGCTTGGAGAGAGCTCAGATATTGGTGGGATTTTGAGCTCAGAATTGGTGAATTCTAAACTCAAAAGTGAGCCCAGACCTTTTACCTACAGTGTATGTATCCATGTGTTTGTCATTTCTCCATTCCTTCATCACCCCATTCAGGTTAATCCCTAGAAATGGGCAAAGGTGCATCACTTTCCCCCATCATTGGTTAGTTAGCACTTAGGGAAATGTTAGCTACCAAGGGTTCTGCTAAGCAAAACTGTGTGTAACTGTCAGGATGTGCCATATTCTGTTGCAGTAACAAACAGCCTCCAAACATCACTGTCTTACTGGAGTTTATTTCTTGCTTATTGTATATAGCCAATGTAAGCTTATTAGGGGAGTCAATATGGGGTTCTCCTTGTAGTTACTCAGGAACTCTGGCTGATGAGTTTACCACCTCAGGCATTGTTACCAAAACACAACATTAGCATTCTTAGCCACAGGGAAGGGGAGAATCAATCATTCTTTTCAAGTGTGTCCACCCAATTGACACATGTTGATGTTGTGTGACAGACTTTTCTTGGGGAGACACAACACACATATATACTGTGTTGACCAAAGTACAGATACCACCAAAGTCCAAGTTGGTGAACCTATGAGTTTTATTGGGGTCACTTAGAGGAATATGTGTGAGGGGTTGCTTACAGGAGCAGAAATGACTCAAAGACAGCTGCATCACCAGTGCCCACCCCAGCACGGGGGACAGCTCACAAAAGTTGGAAACCTGCACACTGCACAGCACACTGCACAGCCTACAAGCAGTTCATCAGGTTGGAGGGTGCCCTTTCCAGATGCCTCAGTTCATCTGCGCCTCTTCCAGGCAGGTGGGCTGCTCTCTGGTCCTCCTAGGCAGTTTAGCCGCTCTGAGTCTTCTTTGTATCTTGGTTCCTTTAAGAGCAATTCTCCGCAGTTCTTTACTGTTTCCTCTTGGAAGGGAGGGGCCTAGTGAATCTGGTCAGTTTCAGGGACTTCCTGAAGCCATTTTGGGTTGTTTACTTCCTCTCTGAAGGAGCTTCCCCGCAAGATGGAGTGTTTCAGTCAAGGAGGAAAGTGACAAAAAAGTGGATGCTCACATAAAACAAAGTGTACTTACCAAACCGCCAAGTGGCGTCTCTCATGTGCCTAGGACTATGAGAGTCTCATATGCTCTGGGACTATATGTGACCAGAGCAAAATCGTTGCACTAGTGGCCCCAGTGTGAGGGCTCATTGGGTAGAGCACTCCTCAGAACTACTTGAAGAAGCAGCGACTCCAGAGAAAAAGCCCTCAGGAGGGTTTCTGAAAGCAGTGTTTGCTCTGGCCAATCATGATGCTATGGTCTCTTTCTATTGGTTCTTTCAAGAAAGGGGAGAGATGCCAGGCATGGTGGCACATGCCTGTTAACTCGGCACTTGAAAGGCTGTGGCAGGACGATAATTCAAAGTCAGCCAGGCTACATAGTGAGCTTGTCTCTTAGGGAGAGGAGTTGGGGGAGATATGATCAAAATACATTTTATACATGTATGGGATTCTTAAAGAATAAAAACAAGACAACAAAAAGGGTAGAGACAGAGTTCATATTTTTCTTTTTAAAGAGTGTTTTCCAAGCTGGGCAGTGGTGGTGCACGCTTTTAATTCCCGCACTCAGGAGGCAGAGGCAGGAGTTTGAGGCCAGCCTGGTCTACAGAGCCAGTTCCAGGACAGGATCCAAAGCCACACAGAGAAACCCTGTCTCGAAAAAACCAAGAAAGAAAGGAAGGAAGGAAGGAAGGAAGGAAGGAAGGAAGGAA
>LOJH01062507.1:0-10852 GCA_001685095.1 Ellobius talpinus
TTCTTTATTAACCAATGAAAGTAACACATAGACAGATGACTCTCCTACATCAAGCTAGAGCTGGTGGTTCTCAGGAGAGAAACCATTCTTGGCCATTCTAGGAAGGAGAGATCAGAGACAAGCAGAACAAGATTTAAAGTCAATGTGAAGAAGTGGGAGGATTGGGCTGGGGAAGGAGTGTAGTAGCAGGATACTTGCCTAGCATGTACAAAGTCCTGGGTTTGATCCCCAGCACTACACACACACACACACACACACACACACACNCGCACACACACACACGCACCCATTGGCTTGTAAGGAGATCCACATAGTCATATCAAGCTACTTTGGGGGAGACCTCTAAATGGGAAACTTCCCATCCCAGAATCCCCTGCCTGGAGAGGAATCAGGGGCTTGAGTGCAGGGCAAGTGGACAGACCTGAGTTCAAAGGGTCCTGAGTTAGGTTAGGAGGCCCAGTGGTCTCAGAACTGTGTGCCCTGGCCACCTGCCTTAAGCCTGTCAGCCCCTCCTGTTTTCCCTGTGGCCCAAGTCTGTTCTTTCTTTGTCTGTGGAGGGAATTTACGAAACAGTGGAGCTTTGCAAGGCTGTTCTGGGAAGGTTTGCTCTTTCATTCTATCCCAGTTTCAAGCCTGACCCTCAGGGCTGCCCTTTCCTCTTAATTCAGCTGTGGGCAGCCACAGGGAAGCAGCAACCTCACATTTGCTCTGCCAGGCTAGATGTTTGGGACTATTGTTTCACAGGGTTTCCTGGTTCAGTGGCTCAATGTTGTAAGCCTGCCGAGAGGGGAAGGCTGCCAGCAGACTGGCTAAGGGCAGGGGCATAGTGATACTGCCTGAAGTGGAAGGTGACCCCTAGGAGCAAGAGAAGCTATGCCAGAAGGGACATGACCTTTGCAGAAATATTTGTGTGTGTGTGGTTTTTTTAAAAGATTTTGTTTTTTAATTTTATATGTGTAAGTGTTTGCCTGCATGTATGTAAGTGTGCCATGAACATGAAGTTACTGCAGAGATCAGAAGAGGATGCTAGACCCCCTGGAACTTGAGTTATAACCAGTCGTGAGCCACCATGTAGATGCTGGGTACTGAACTCTAGCCCTCTGCAAGAACAGCAAACGATCTTAACCTGAGACATTTCTCTAGCCCTTATTTGCAGTGTTTGCTAGTAGCTGGATAACCCATCCTCACAATAACTGGTCGTCATTTCTATTACCCCGGCTTTACTTAAAAGGAAACTGAGGGTGGGTGCAGTGAGGTAGCTTGCCAAGAATCTTACAGGATTCGGGCTAGCAGGCAGGACTCTGGCCAAATGGATGTAGGGTTCCTGAGCTCGGTCACTACACTGTTTACATCTAAGCTGTGAATTGTATTGAGGATAGCACAGGAGGGTAAAACCTACATCAGTTTTACATGACTTCAGGTTTCCTTGGCTCCATTTATTTGTCAAGTTTAGAATATGTGGAAAAATATAATGAAGACTCATACATAATCTCACCCAGAGACAATTTGTGCTGAATGTTTTGCACATATACACGAGAAAACACCTTTGTGAAATCCAATGTTAATTACACAGCTTCGTGTCCTGGCATTTTCTCTTCACATTGTGTGATATGTTCATCAGATGATAACTGGTGCTAGCTGTAGATAAATCATAGCAAAGTGAGGGTTAGCTGTTGGGACAGATGAACAAGGTGCATGGGGGTGGCGCACAGATCAGTGGACAGCACTGAGCCTTGCAGAATGACAGGTTCATGTAGCATGGCAGGTAGGGGTAGGGTTAAGGGGGTGCAAAGGCAGCAAACAGGAAGGGCATCTCAGCAAAGACAATGATGCTGGCTGGGATCCAGAGGCAGAGCTGGGCCCAGGAGGACTTTGCCAGCTATCTCTGAGGGATGCTGATATTGAAGATCCACTAATGGGCTCCTAATGGGAAGAAACATCAGACTGGCATTTTAGAAAGATCACTCTCTCTATACACTTTTGCTATGGATTTGAACTGGAAGTAGGCAAGACAAGGCTGGGAGACTTTTAGAAATGCCTGTGAGATATGGTTGAACCAGAACAGCAGCAATGAGGAGACAGATTCCCAAGAGATTCAAACGATGCAAAGTCCAAAGGTTAGTAGCTTTGTCATGTGATTTACTTTAATCAATGAGATGTTTACATCCATGGCTTAAGCAGGACTTTCTTTAAAAAAAAAATGGGCTGCCTTTTTATTTTTTTAAAATAATTTTAATATTAAAAATACCTTGAATGGGGGAGAGATATAGCTCAGTTGATTGCTTGCCTAGTGTACAGGAAGCCACGGATTCTATTCCCATCGCATCACTGTGTACTGAGCAGTGACACCTGCCTGTAATCCCAGCCCTTGGTAGGGAGAGGCAAGAGGATCAGAAGTTCAAGGTTATTTTTGGCTACACAATGAATTCAAAAGCCAGACTGGGATACATCAGACCTGGCCAAACATAAAACTCTTCAAGGGACATATAGTAAATTTTCATATGTATGCAGTATCATGTGCCATTTCCATGCCTGAACACAAGGTATAATCAGATCAGAGTAATCGGCAACATCACCTGAAGCATGTCATTTCTTTGAGAACACTCAAACCTGATCCTCCCAACTCATTATTTTGAGATGCACGATGAATTGCAATCAACCATTGCTAACTTAGTGTGCTACAGAGCGTTAGAAGTTCTGCCTTATCTCCCGCTGAACCCCTGGACAAACACCAGTGCTCTCCTCCCTCCTTTCTTCCAACACTTGTGCGGTTGGCCTGGCTTGTCCTCGGCCTTATGACTTATCACTTCCCAGGAGGTAAGTGCTAGTTTACTGGGTCCAGGAGGAAGATGAGAAACTGATGGAGCATAGTCACCCCAATTTAACCTCCCCAGCTGAGCACAGAGCAGAGCCTCGGATGACTCACAGCCTCGTGTCTTAGGCCAGCTGAGATCTGACCCGCAGGTGCCTGAGCTACAACAGGAATGACTGGTGATTTAGGATAGGGTTTGGGGCATTTGCTAATGATTGAGAATTACCATCATCTCTATGCTGAACGCAGTCTTGCATTCACACTGTGGGGTGTCAATGAACCTGACACATAGGTCCGGACATCCAGAAACTCTGGTTAAGGTAACAAAGGGCCTCTCAATTCTAAACGGTTACTTGGTAGAGCCATTAATCAGGAAGGGTCAAAGGAGAGAAACTGATTTTGGGGAAAGATACTGGGTTTGATTTAGGAAATAGCTTGAGGTGTCCACAGGGCATCAGGAGGAGGTGTCCAGGAAAGAGAAGGAATCCACTTGGATTACTGAAGGAAGAGGTCTAGGCTGTGTCGACCAAGTGGGTAAGGTCTGGCTTGGGACTAAAAATTATCAATGGAATTTAGCAAAAATAATTGGCATCAGATGGGTGGGCTGCTGTGGAAATTCAGAGGAGAAAGAGGATTTGTGGCTGGGAGAGGAGAGGTTTATTCTAAAGATCACCCAGATTCTGGGGCTGTGCTTGTAGGGATGAGAGAAGGCATACCAAATAGAATAAACAAGACTCAGACAGGGAGGCTTGGGTGGTGAGAATAAGGTGGAAGAGGCATATTTGGGGCCTTGAATGGCAGGCCAAGGATGCTATCATGTTTTGTTAAGAAGAGGGGTAGAGGGGGAGCACGGCTTATATGTTTCCAAGTGAGGAAGGGACAGGAGGCACACAGATCTGTGCAGGAGGCTGAGTCTGAAGTGAGGATTGAGAACTGGCTCTTGTGTAAGTTCTTCTGTTTATGACCCTGGGGATGCGGGGCAGATGATGTTCCCTCCCAATCTCACATATAAAACAGGAGTGAAACACCCACCTTCCCCTCTCTTCCCTTTCTCCCCTCCACATCGTCTCTCAGATCTTTCGCAGCTCAGACTGGATAGGAACTCACTAGGTAGCTAAGGATGACCTTGAACTTCTGACCCTCCTGCCTCTACTCCTCAACTCCCAAGAGTTGGGATTGCAGACATGTATTGCCACACCCGGTTTACACAGGGTTGGAGAATAGGTGCAGGGCCTCTACATGGTAGGTAGCCTGATCTCCCCTCCCCCTCCTTCTAACTGTGATGACAAAGGGTCTTGCTATGTCTCCCAGGCTAGCCTGGAACGTGCAATCTTCCTGTCTCAGCCCATGCCACCACACTTGAGTTCATGGGGCCTGCATAGCTAAAAGATGGTGCTGGAATTCTCAATCAGCTAGGCCACCTTGGTAACCTCTGTCCCTTGTCCTGCCTGGGAGAGAGGACAAATAGATGTAAAGCCGGATGCCCACCGGTAGCTGACAAAACTTCTCATTCTTGATAAACTGTGAGCTCTCCCCCACTACCCTCTGCAGAAACAAGATGTGCTCCTTAGACTCTTACAGAAGAAAGGCATGGGGCCATAGCTGGCTGGCAGGACTGTGAAGCAGTCCCTCTCAAGGAGTTCCCTCAGAGAGTTAGGGAGCTGGTTGAATCACAAGGGCTCGTTCATCAAAAGGTAAACAGACTGGCTTCTGATAATGGGCCTCCTGAGTGGTCCAGACCCTCCAAGACAGAGGGAGGCCTAGGAGCCAGACAGGGCTTTAGGGAAGCATGATGGGAGGAAGCCAGGCCTTGAAGACTGGCAGTGAGGTTTGAGAAAGGGAAAAAGGGCAAGCCAAATCCCATTTACTGTAGCAGTTAAAAAAAAAAAACATGACCACAATGATATCATATTTAGGTATCTAGTTTAGAGTGGACAGTACAGAGAAAAGAAAAACCAAATGTTGACAGTGATACAAAGAAACTGGAATTTGTACCTGTTCTGCTGAGGCTGTAAAATGTATCCAGCAGCGGCATGGTTCTTGAGGGTTTATTCTGTTATGTATTGTGTTTTGTATGTATGTGGACAACATGTGTGCCTGGTGCCCACGGAGGCCAGAGAAGAGTACCAGAGCCCCTAGGACTGGAGTCACAGACAGTTGACAGTCACCATGTGGGTGCTGGGAATTAAACCTGAGTCCTTTGGAAGTGCTCTTGACCACAAGACATCTCTCTTATCCAGCACAGAGGTTCTTCAGAAAGGCTACCACATGTTACCATGTAGCCTAATGATTCCACTTCTAGGTATAGATCTAAAGAAGCTGGAAGCAGGTCTTGAATGGATGCTCAGTCACCCATGTGTAACAACACTATTCAAAAGACGGAAGCCATCCAGGCATCTGTGAACAGTGGGGAAACAGAATGTTCCAGCCAGTAGAATGCCTTCCATCTTTCAAAAGAAGGAGATTTGTTCCAATACAGGCTACAACCTGCATCAACCTGAAGGACACAACACTAAGTTGAATAAGTCAGCTATACGAGAAAAATAATGAGAGTTGTTGAATTTACAGAGCCTGAAACAGTGGCTGCCAGGAGCTGGAGGAAGGAGTGGGGGTTGGCATTTAACAATATTAGTTTTCTTCTCCTTTCTGAGACAAGGCTCAATGTAGCTCAGGCTGGCCCTTGAATTTGCTCTGTAGCTGAAGATGACCTAATTCTCCTACCTCTACCTCTTTGGAATTACAAGCATATACCACCACACCCAGTTTGCATGGTGTTCGGCAAGCTCTACCAACTGGGCAACATCCCAGCCCTGGTGCAGAGATTCTGTTCGGGATGTTAGAGGGGTTCTGGAAACCATGGCAGCAATGATTATTGAACTATGAATGTTCTTAATGCTCTTGATTCATACACTTAAAACTAGAAAAATGGTGGAATATAGCTATGATATTGATATTATATACATATACATATACATGAGAGAGAAATACATGAAAGAGACTCAAAAGTTGTTAGTGTTGTGTATTTATGAGACAGACAGACAGACAGATACAGAGAGAGTGAGTGTGTGTGTGTGTGTGTGTGTTGGGGAAGAAGCAGGGAGAGAAACAGGGTCCCAGATGCACCTGGTGAGAAAGAGAAAGACCTATGGGGTCAAGGCAGCTGAGTCTTCAACTGACTTCAGATAACCATGAATGTTATGGAGTTCAGTAAACATTCCCACATAGTCTTTGAGTAGCGTTTCTCAAAGGAAGCTAATGGGCTAGGCTTTCTTCCTGTCTTTTCCCGGGCCTGCCTGGCTAAGGGAGAACAGGGAACCAAGGTGACAGAGTAGAAGGTTGGGACTGTGGTTAGGTACTAAAGAGGATAGAGAAAGGTGAAAGCAGATTTGAGGGGGAGCAGGAGGCAGGGAACTGTGCAAGGTAGCTCCCCTCATCTGTCTCCCTGTATCCCCAGCAGGAGGCCCAAGTTGTCACAATGGCTTCTGCCGAGCCCCTTACAGCTCTGTCCCGTTGGTACCTGTACGCCATCCACGGCTACTTCTGCGAGGTGATGTTCACGGCGGCCTGGGAGTTCGTGGTGAATTTTAACTGGAAGTTCCCAGGGGTCACCAGCGTGTGGGCCCTCTTCATCTATGGCACCTCCATCCTGATCGTGGAGCGCATGTACCTGCGCCTGCGCGGCCGTTGTCCTCTGTTGGTGCGCTGCCTCATCTACACACTCTGGACCTACCTGTGGGAGTTCACCACCGGCTTCATTCTGCGCCAGTTCAACGCCTGTCCCTGGGACTACTCCCAGTTCGACTTTGATTTCATGGGTCTCATCACCCTGGAGTACGCTGTGCCCTGGTTCTGTGGGGCCCTCATTATGGAGCAGTTTATTATCCGCAACACCCTCCGCCTACGCTTTGACAAGGATGCAGAGCCTGGGGAGCCTGCCAGTCCACCAGCCCTGGCCAATGGCCACGTCAAGACCGACTGAGTGAGAAGACTAATGTGAAGACCTAAGGTCTCTTCTAGGAACTCAAGGACAGAGACCAAGCTGGTGGGGTTATCCCTTGGTTCAGCACAAGCCTTGGCCCCAACTGGGCCTTAGCCCAGTAGGGCAAACGCAACCACATATGGTGGACAGTGGGATGGTGTTGGGAAGTTGGGTGTTCAGACAGCAGAAGGACACTGGGACTGGTCCTTGGCTCTCCACCCATCCTGGGGGCTAGGGCCTAGGCAATAAACAATTGGACTTCTTGGATGATTTTGGAAGCAGCAGGCCTGTCCTGGAGAAGGGACATGAAATCTGGGGCCACAGGTGAGAGGCAAGGTCTGAGGAGGCCTTGGCTGCTGTTGGGGCCACCACCCCACCTGCCCCCTGGCTTCAGCTGGGCTTTGGCTGGTCCCATTAGGCAATATTCAGGTGCTTGCTTGCAACCAATACCTCCCCGAGGGCCTCTGAGCTGCAGCCTGAGAGAGACCCAGCAGCCAGTAGGCTGCTTGGTGACATTGCTCCTGTGCAAGGGCTGGGAAAACTTCCTTTGGCCCCTCTCCCTCCCCCAGGGCCCCACGCTGCTCCCTTGGCCTTCTGGGGGCCCCTGTGGTGCTGGATTCCCACCAACCTTGGGCTTTTGGAGGTTTCAATCCCGTGTGTTCGGTGGTGTTTCCCCTTTCTCTTATGTTCAAGACCTTTACCACGAGCAGGCAGCGCTTTTCTGAATCGTCACCATATCCTTCCCCCCTCCCAGCTCCCTAGAGAACACGGCAGTGGCTGGAGACACGGCTCTAAAATGGACCCCACCTGCCTTCCTGGAACCTTCCCTCCACCTTTATGTGGGGGACCAGGGGTAGCCTGGTGCCCCCTCCCCGCAGAGGTCCTACTGAAAATGCATAGTATCCCCCTTGTACATCTAGTGTTCTATAGATCCACAGTGGAAGGAGGCAGAGTTCTAGGTTCTAGATGCCCACTCTGGTTAATCTGCAAGCCAGTCAATATGGCTTCCTGTGAGACAGAGGAGCAGGGATCTAGTTAGGGACTCACGAGGAACAAGGCAGATGTAGCAGACCATGGAAGGCTCTTTGGAGCCTCTTCCTGGAAAAAGATGAGTTATACCATAGTCTCAGCTCAGCAGCCACCTCTCGGGGCTGTTCCTCCTACAAACCCCTGGCCAGGATGACCCTTTGAGCTTGTTCCTCAAACAGTATTAACCCTGCCACACTCATGGGCATTGTCAGCTCCGTCGTCTTAGCTTTCCCCCATGCTGGGTCCATTGCAGGCAGTGGGCAGGTGAAATCCTTATTCCAGGTCCTCTAATTTTATCCTCTACTCTTTGAAAGGATGAGTCGGTCCATCCAGGGGTCCATCCCACACAGCAGTCACCTCTTGGCCACCCTGGGGACTCTGAGATAGAAGTCGGCCTTTTCTTTCTTACAAATCATTTAAAAGGTGGCATTGCCACATGGAGAAAGTCTCTGAAGCATGCAGACAGCACCAGGCCAGGGCCAGCAGCAGGACGTCCTGCCGCTGGAGAAAGACTCAGCATCTTTCCCCACAGTCTTCTCTGGCCAGGGCAGAATAAAGTGTTTCCCCGAGTAGGTATCTCATCACCAAACACCATTTGGGGGCAGGGACTGGCTGCTTTTGGTTTTATTGTAGCCCTGATTCCATGGCCCTGTCTGTGGGTTACAGGGGTTCAGGCTTCCAAAGGGAGTGGTTGCCTTCCATCCACAAATGGGGAGAATTCCTTATTATGTAGGTCCCTTCCTCCAGTTCCATGTGATCTCAAACTCCTGAATCCTAACACCTCTCCAGGCCACCTCACACCTACCTTCACAACTGAATCCAGTGGCTTGCTGAGGTGTCCCAGCATTAAGACTCCAATTCTCAATCAGATAAAGCCACTGGGTGGCCTCTGGTCTCAGCACTCCAGATGTCACCTGGCAGACAATCCTCTGACACCATTTTTCTCAAGGCCCTTTAATCCTATGTCAGGACCGTTTCCTGGAGCGAAGCTGCTTGCCTGGCAATACTCAGCATCGTGGTCTGCTTATGCGGGTCCCCCCCCCATTTTCCTATGGTCCCTCATAGGCACACAATCCCCCCAGCCAGGGGAAGCTACACATAATGCCTGACCACAGACCTGCAGGCTCAGATCTCACCAAGTGTAGCCCAGACTTCAGCTCTTGCTTTATTTCCTATCTTCAGGGCTCCAACCCCTTAGTGTTTGGGGGGGCACAAAGGTGGGGGTAATCAAGCCCTTCTGAGCAGTGGGGAGTCTGCTGGCAGTTTCTGGAGCCTCTGATGTTCTGAGCCCAAGGCAGCCATCTCAGAGGTGCAGATATTATGAGTGTGCAGCCCTACATGGTTGAGTTGCTTTGGATGAACGCTAGGCTCCCAGTGCCCTGTCCCCTTCTCATGCCCAAGAGTCACAATGGCCTGTGCTTATTCACAGCAATAATACATAGGGAGTGTCTGTGAGTCCCTTTTGTCCTGATCCCTCCCTCTTCATGGACCGATCTCCCAGGAGGCTGCTGAGTGGGTCAGCTCACGGGAGAATCTATTTCTGAAGCTCTGGGCTGTGCGAAGTGTTGCTGCAGGAGGCAGGTGGGAGGCCTAGCCATGAACTCTGAATCAGGCAGACGGAGTGCCTTCCACCCTGAGGCCATCCATACCTGGATGAGCAGTAGGCCCCGGCTTTGGAACAGGGCCTTTGAAGTGGATAGGACTGTCTTCCAACTGGAGAGCTCTTGAGAAAGGCACATAACTGATTGTGTGAGCCCATTGCCTGCTATGTCTGTTTGTCTGTCTCTTCCTTTTCATAATTGTGCACATAAAATATACTGGTGTTTGTGTTTCTGGACTGCCAGTGACTCATCTTTTCCACTCTGGGGCCCTTTTCCCAGGTGCTAATGGAGGGTGGGCCCTTTATGTTTGACATTATTTACACCACACCTTCTGAACTAGAATGGCTGGTGGTGAGAAGGGTGTGGCCCTGCTGTCAGCCCTGACCTTCTCTAGAAACCCGAATCTACCCCAGTGCTGCCTGGCTCTTGCAGCCCCAGGCCAAAGGTAAATATGGAGTCACAGCAGCATATGGGTTTCCTATACCTTTCCATGAGATGAGAAGTTCTTAGACATCCTGGCAATAACCCAGTATGTCCCATAATTTGAGAAGGCTTGGAAGTACTCCAAAAAAGGCTAAAGGGCCAGACCCCTTTTGCACCACATGAAAGCCATACTTGAAGAAAGAGCCCCTTACTTCTCCCTAATCATGCCATGTGCCTTGAGAAGGGCTGTTAGAGGAAGCATCCCTACTTCGCGTACCTTGGCTCTGGTTAACTCCTCTGCCCCACCCCTGGCACACACCATACCCCTGACTACTTTCCTGATTCCAGGAAGAAGATGGAGGGCTTTGAAGTTGCTCAGACCTGGTCTACAGCATGAGTTCTAGGACAGCCAGGGCTACGTAGAGAAACCCTGTATCAAAAACAAAGTTATTCTGGCTGGTCTGCTAAACTCCAATGGCTTGGCCCTTGAGGCTTAGCGAGGCCACAGAGCATGGCAGTGTGGCTTTTGAAGTCACTGGGAAGGCCCTTTGCTCTTACCATACACACATACTCATTCTCTTGAAAGTTTATTTTTTGAGAATTCATATTTTTATAAAATCGAGCTTGTATAAAGAACTGTAGCAGAAATCTGCACGTTAGTATAAACAAACCTGTTAGGTTGGTCTTTCAGAGTAAGATCTTATAGAAAAAGGCAAGCAATGAAAGTCTTAATGGAGCCTTAGGAAAAAAGGCTAGACCTGCACTGAGAGGACCCAAGACTTATTCTTAAGTAGCCAGCTCAATGAATGGCTTTTTCCCCCCTGTTATCCCCACATGTATGTATGAGCAGGTGCAGGTGCACATGTGTGTGCAGGAATATGGAGGCCAGAGGACAGTCTCAGGTGCCTCTCCTCAGGGATGCTGTCTAACTCCTTTGAGACAGGGCTGTTCATTGTCCTGGAACTCACTGGTTAGAATAGAATAGAATAGAATAGAATAGAATAGAAT
>LOJH01062508.1:0-10852 GCA_001685095.1 Ellobius talpinus
GAGGAGGGGAGGAGGTGGAAATTTTTAATAATAATAAAGAAAATGGAAAAAATTTGATTTATGAAATACATTTGTAACTTGGAAAGCAAGATACAAAAATGAACTGTAATTCCAAGGTTGTCTTTTAATTGGTCCAGTATTTGTTACCTTACCCATAGCCTCTTGGACCCCCAAATATTGTCCACACTTTTTCTGTCTACATTGACTTTTCTCCATCCTTGCTCCTCTCACTTTCCTTGTTTGTACATCTGTTGCTTAAAAAAATTAGAGTTAGGTAAGACTCGTTTCTTTAGAGAATAAGAGTGAATTAATCTTTCCTTACAGCCCTTAGGAAAACATCAACCTAACAACAGGGCCTTCATTCATGATTTATTCCCTTCCAACCTTGGGTTTTGGTTTGATTGGCAGTTGTGACACAGCCTCCATCTTTACCTAATGTTGTCCAGTGTTTCAAGAGTGATTTCACTTAACAAGTGAAACAACCTCTAATCTAAGAAAATGAGATTTTAATATTAATTTATAGTTCACAAAATCACAGTTGCTGAGTGATGCCAGCTCTGAGAGGAGACGTACATGACCAAAAGTCAATAATCTCAAAAGAAGGACACGGGCGGTTGACAAAACCTTGTGTAAATATTCCTTTTGGACCAGTCAAAGCTCAGAGCTTTCATTCTTTGAGGTTTGAAATCAGCCGCATTTTTTAAAATATATTTTTCAACTTGGGAAATGTATTTTTATTACACAGTTGAAATATTTTCTTTAAGTGAGACTGGCCATGTCTATTATTTAAGATCTTTAAAATTAACACTTCCTTTCTCTGATGGAATATTCCATTTCCTCATTTCTTGTCATTCATTTATTTAAGTAAAAAATTATTTTCCCCGAACCTTCTGAAACCCTTTGTATTATTTTTTTAAACCTCTTGGGAAAATCTGCCTCTTATAATATTTACCTATGTCCTTGTTGTGTGTCCTTCACTAAACTACGGAGGACTTTAAAAGGTCAGTCTTTGCTTCTTTTTCAACATTGTTGGACACAGATTCCCCTCGCTGAAGGAAATCTTAACCTTAGTGGGAATGTGAATTAGGATGGGATTGAATTATCAGTTTAATTTATGACAGAATCCTCCAGCAATTTGTTTGTTGTGTTTGTGGACCATTTTTACCTCTCACAATCCTCTTGGGATAGACGCTGGTGGACAGCCTAAGTCTCTACCTGTTTCATTCACGGACACATTCTGAGTGATTCCCAGAACACAGCTCACTCAGTGCCCTTTTCCTAAAGACATGGTTATGTGACCGAGTGGATTCATAACACTGTCACTTTAAAGTTGGAAGAGCGGCTGGAGGGGTGGCTCTGAAGTTGGGGCACTTAGTAAAATGCCAAAGAATTGAGCTTGGTCCCCAGCCTCCACATTAGAAAATTCACAGCCACCTGTAATTTCATTCTGGTGTATCTGATGTGGTCTTCTAGCCTCTGTGGGGCATGGTGTGTGTGCACACACACATACACACTCATGCACGCATGCACATGCACACTCACCTGTTTGTAACATGTCATCTACATCACAGCAAGGCCTTAACAACCAGAGTGCAGTTTTCAAGTTTTCATAGTGCTTTATAAACTGAAGTGAATTTCTTCTTGTCTCTCTCTCAGCTTACTGGATCCTTTGACAAAACAAAACCAGTTCCCACAAATAACGGTATCAGTAAAGGAAAAACTGAGACCCAAGTTCACAAAGTTTGTTTGAACAAGAAAAAAGGTTCTAGAGCCGGGCAGCCATCCAAGAAGGTTCAAAATGTCCCTTTCTGTCAGAAGTACAGGTTGTGTTCATAGGCAGAAAAGGAGCCCGATTGGCTGCGGCTGGGTTTGCCTTATATGGACATGTCAGATCAGTCTGCCTCGTGACTAGCTGAAGAGAAAATGCTGCCCTGGGTTGTTACATGCTGTGGAGGGGATGCTGTGATTGGCAGGGACTCAGTTGCTCTGATACAGGGGTCTACAGTGTCAGGTTAAGTTGTAATTTCTTCACATGAGAATTTAAGGTAAAATTCACAATGTGCAAAGGCTTTAGCCAAAATTGATCATCCAAGTATGGCAGCAGGTTTAGGCCAAACTTACTTCATTTTCACAGTTCTAATGTACTGAAATGTTGAGAAATAGTTAAATGTGTGCAAACCATCAAATCTATACTTGGTTACTTGAAAAGAAAATGCCACAAGGAATTGATAGTTGAATGGACTTTGGCTAAACTAATTTCCATTTCTTTAGAATTTTCTAATTTCCAACAGTAGTTTTTTTTAATAACTACTCAAAATTCAGCATAGGTATTACTTTAGCATGTCAATATGTAGAGTATAAGTGTTGGAGAGGTGGCTTATTCAGGTTAGGAGCACTTGCTGCTCTTGCAGAGGACCTGGGCTCAGTTCCCACCACCCACACGATCACTCACAAGCATCTGTACCTCTAGTTTCAGGGGATCTGATGCCCCCTTCTGGCTCTGCAGGTACCAGCACACATGCAGTGCACATAAATAAATGCAAGCAAAACATACACACACATATAAAAAGAAATATATATATATAATATATATAAATCATAAAAAAAATATATATAAATCATTCTTTTTTATGGCTGGATGGACCTGGCTTACCCACTTCTTGCTTGCAGACACCTAGACTGAATCTACAGTTTGGCTGATGAGAATCATCTACAGTGGACATGGGTGTGTTGCTCCCTGTGCAGTGGGCTTCTTTTGGACACATGTCCCCATCCTCAGCAGCCCTATTGGCTGATTCTAGATCCCAGGAAGGACCCATGAAACACAGCAGCTACCACATGATTCTTGTGATCTGGGAAGAGGAGTCCGGTTTCCAACCTCCTCCAGGAGGCTCACCCCACACTTCAGCTTTCTAAGAATGCACCTCAAATCCCTTGCTTCTTTTCAGTGCATCAATGACATGGATATCTCTGCAGGTGCTGACTGCCACTAATTTACTAATCCTTTTCACCCACAACACAGGGCATAGCTCCTCGACAGCAGGGATACGGATTCTGGCTCAGTGGACTTTATGTTTCTCGCATTTAAGAGAGATATTTATGATACAGACCATGAAAAGGTGCATGTGTCAGAGGAGTAAATGGGCGAGATTGTTCAGTTGTTCTGTTGGATTGCATTGTAGTGAGATAGTAATACAGATGAAAGTAATTTCATGATTTAAAAGAATCACAGAAAAATGAGAATATAAAACGCTATCTGTATACTGATAAGAAACAATTATGCAAAACTGAGACAACTTAGCATAGATTATCATACTGGGTTTCTGATTTGCAGCTATCTATTTCCTTTTGGTTGGTAAGAAAATGTGTTTGTGGATAGAGCAATGACTCAGATGTTAAGAGCATTTACTGCTCTTTTAGAGGACCAGGGTTCAGCTCCTGGCTTCCAGGTCAGCTGGTTCATAACCGCAGTAGCTCCAGCTCCCGTGGAATCCAGCTCCCGTGGAATCCCGTGCTTCTTTTCTCCGTGGGCATCTGCACTTACAGGGGCATGAGTCCATAGGCAGGCACACCCAAATACACACGAGTAAGATTATCTTTTTTAAAAGAAAGTTTGTTAAGAAAGCAGGAGAATGGTGTGGTAAAAAACAAACTAAAAGACATTTGAAGCCTAAACGCCTAGATTCAATGTTCTGTCTAGATAGCGGATACATGTTCCTCTCTGGAGAGATGTTAATAATCCTTTCATACTACAGAGAACATTTGAAGAGTATATGAAGAAGAATAGAAACGCAAGCCTTTATATATCACATCTGGAAGCTTGTGATGTTTTGCCTTTACCTTATTTTATGGTATCAGATATCTTTCCAAGCACATTTCTGAACTTCCATGTATCCATCTTTTAACATTTCACATACTCATCATACATTTCCTAACCCACAGGAAATTTGCTTTACTCTTTTTGAACAATGCGGTGGGAAGAAAAAAAAACAACAGCGTTTCTTTCTAGAATCTTGCTACTTTCTCATCAAAGTCAGCAATGGCTTTCCCTGTTTACATGGGTCATATACCCAAGGCCTGCTGTCCGGGGAGTTTTGGTCAAATTTTGAATTTGCTCACAATCCTCCAATTGATTTGACATACTATGTTGGCTGATGAGAATTATCTACAGTGGGCGTGGGTGTGTTGCTCTCTGTGCAGTGGGCTTCTTTTGAACATACGCTCCCATTCTCAGAGGCCCTATTGGCTGATTCTAGGGCCCAGGAAAGATCAAACACAGCAGCTATCACATGATGTGGCAAGAAGAGTCCTGCTTCCAACCTCCATGCTTCCAGATGAAAATTCAGTAAGATCGGCTTTGAAGATGTTCCCAAACAGTAAAAATGTAAAACCAGGTATAAAGTCACTAAATCAGACAGCTAGGTGTGACTTTTTCTTTGCTATACCTCTTTCACTCAGAGAAGAGAATGGGTATAAAGACCTTGAAAGATGCCTTCTTATGCTCTTGGTGATATTTGCCTTTCAACTGGTTGAACATCAGTTGTTTTATGTGACAGATAAAATGGGTAGCAGAATAGAATCTTGAAGTTTGTTATCCTCCAGAGCAGTGGTTCTCAACCCCTTTGTGGTTGTATATCAGATATTTATGTTATGATTCACAGCAGTAGAAAAATTATAGTTATGAAAACACCATAGCATGAGGAACTGCATTAAAGGGTTGCAGAATTGGGAAGGTTGAGAACCATGGCTCAAGAGGGTCTTGACTTTCCCTTCTCTGTATTTAATGACCATGAAGATGCATCTAACAAAGATTTCCAAACCAAAGATGAAGGGTTCTTTGGACCAGCATTATGAAAAACTGCCTTAAATTCATGTTTAAATACAAATCTTTTTTAACCAGATGATCACTTTATATTTTCAGGAGTGGTCTCTTTTAAACATTATCTGACTAAGCATAGGGCACTGAGATGGAGGGGTGGAGCAGAAAGCAGAGAATCAGAGAAACTGCTGATAAACATAATACTCTAGAGAAGCAGCATCTTGAATCAGAAGGATCACATGGGACAGTGTTGTTGGAAAGTTGAGTTAGACCTTGCCAGGTCATCTGCAGCCCAAACGCAGAAACAACTAGCCACAGTTGCCCAGGTTTTACCTGAACTCTGATAGCCATGAAGCTTCAGTCCTGTTGGTTTTCATCCCCAACAAATGGGAGTGATAGGGAAGCTTTGTTTGGAAACTGGTAAATTTTCTAGTAAAAGCAGAACAGATGGAGATCAGTGAAAAACCTATGACATGAGAGAGAGAGAAGAAAATGATCGGGAAAGATTTATGAAGGAAACATATTTCTGCACTTTAAAACCTACATCAACAAGAGCACTTGATGGTTCTATTGCAGCCTCTGAAGCACATCATGTTCTTCTCTGAGATGAAATCAGTGAAGAACAAAAGCTGTGTAAGGTCAGGGCCTGCTATAGTCAAAGAGGAAGAAGGATAAGACATGTTAGATGACAATGAGCTTTCTAATATGGCATGTTGGGGCAACTGAAACCAGGCTTGGGGTAAAAAGGGGGAAATTGAGGCACGTGGAAAGGAAATTATGGTCCTAAACACCACCAGAAATGAAGAAGGCAGAGCAGACAAAAGAGAGGAGGTGCCCAAGAGGAAGATGAACACTCTTCATCTTCATGCAAACTCAGCATGCAAACTCTTGTTTCTGTTTCTTTCCAACTTCAAACAGTTTGGGGGTTAGAAAGGATAGGAGAATAAACAATCTTATGTGTACATTAGTGAATATTACCTAAAAGAGAAGACTCAGTTTTGTTAAGCCTCAAATCTCACTAACATTCCCAAGTTCTAAGAACAGTGCAATATATTATATTCCCTTATTCTAAATTCTTAGATATCTAGGCAAGAAAACAAATGGTTATGAGACAACTTCTGCCAGCTGCTACCATGTGATCTCATGACACCTACTCTTCAAAGGCTGTTTATAAGTGTGACCAAGCCAGGAACTATGGTTTTGTTGCTGTTTTAGTGGTACTGATGAGGACTAAATGTAGTATCTTATACATGCTAGGCAAGTATAAAACATTGAGCTATATCCCCAGAAATCAATATTCTTAGCTACCAATAATAATAATGACAAAATTAGCAGAATGTCTCACTTAAAACATCTTTTCCATTGTCCTTGTTTGACCAAAAATTAATAGCCTGAAAAAGTCAGTTTCATCTTGCAATGTTTTATGTAGCCTATAGATAGTCTTTTGATGGTTTACTTGGAATTTCATTATGTGTATAAATATCAGATGTATGTGATATATACATACTGTTGTGGAATATTTGATCACATTGCATAAAGATGTCTGTTTTACCTCACCTGCCTAAGGTATCTTCTGATTGTTTAATAAGAGCTGACTGGCCAGTTGCTAGGCAAGAGAGGATAGGTGGGATTTCTGGGGACAGAAAGGAACTTGGGGAAAGAATCTGAGAGGTGGGAAATTTGCCAGCTAGATGTAGATGAAGTCAGATGTATTGTACTGAGGAGAGGTGATGAACCCTATGGCAGAATGTAGATGAAAATAAATAGGTTAGTTTCAGTTTTAAGAGTTAGCTTGGAGCAAGCATAAGCTAAGGCCAAGCTTTCATAATTAATAAGAAGTCTCTGTGTCATTATTTGGGAGTATGCCTACCAGAAGCCTCTGGAGTCAAATCTGCATGAGTTGGGAGCTTTGTTCCACTGGCTCACTGTTAAAGGTCTTGACCCTGCTTTTACCAACAGCTTTTCCTTGGCATTGATAGGCCACATCTTGCCTGTTCATGTCTAAGAAGAGACTCTTGGTGTCAGCAAAGCTGGGTGCCTTCTCATTCCGTTTCCCGGAAATATATAGAGTATAGAGAGTGTGAGGATGCTAAACCGGTTGTGTATTTCCATCATATCAACTACTGGTAAACAAATCTGAGATTGAAACCATCCTTCAGGCTTTCATCTCCTGAATTCAGAAAGAATGTCTGATGTCCTCAATATTAGCTACAGGGAGCAGGGCTGGATGCAAGTGCACAGGCCGGCAGGGAGTGTGGAGCGGGGGCTGCACAAAGATGCGGGTATCTATGCCCAAATGAATGCGGCACAGCCCCAACTGGCCAGAGCCGTAAAGGGCTCTAGAAGCCCCACGTTGGGTGCCAAGTATAAGCGTTTGCATATCCGGTAGGTGCGATGAATAACCAGACCAGCTCAAGAACAACGGTTATATTTTTAATAATTGAAAAAGGGGGAAACTCACGCTAACAGAGTGAGAGGTCCAAAATCCAAAATGGTCTGGTGAGCACAGCATAGAGAGAGGGCACGCACCTTTCTCTCCTGTTTTTCTACCTGGCCTCCATGCGGCCACACCCTAGCCAGATATGATTGGCTGAGCTTCCCCATCACCATGGTACAGTAACACTGACTCAGGCTTTAAGACTGCTCACTGTAGTAATTACTCACATTGGTGGTTGTTGCAACAGCTGCCTGACAAAAGTAAGTTTAAAAGTGGTTCATTTTGGCTTAGGTACTGTTATACCTAACATAGCAGAGGTACTGTTATGGGGGAAGGATGTCACTGGTCACATTGCATCCAACCACATTGCATCCAAGCAGGAAGCAGAGATCAATAAAGACTGGTACTCATCTTCCTTTACTTAATTTTTAAGTTATTTTCTATTTTAGAAAGTCAGGCTGAGGGTCACTCACATTTTTGATCGGTCTTCAACCAGTCTGATCCAGAAGACTCCTCACTGATATGCCCAGAGGCTCCTTTCCATGATGGTGTTAAATCCTGTTTAGTCAACAATGAGGGCTAGCCATCATCATTACGGAATGTTAAAACAAAACAAAACAAAACAAAACAGTTGATTAGCTACTAATTAGGTCTTCAATACCCACCATAGCTCTGAAAGTAGGACTAGAGCTCTTGAAATTTACAAGAAATATAAACCAGAGAAGAGAACACTTGGTAATCCCCAGAGTGTGCAGCAGCCATGCAGGTTTTGGTGATTAATATTTTAATATGGTGATGATTACAAACTTGGCTTGAAAGGTGAGATAGAACAGCTCCAGATATTTGTACACATTGAGCCAAAGTCTGAGCATGATAAAAAAAATGTAGCCCTTCACTAGGGATTATATCCACATTGCCAAATTTATTTGTAACATCTTCCTGTGCCTGTGGCCACATAATGACAATCTTCCCCAATTACAAAATCAATGAAGAACTGAATTCATGTTTTATTTATTGACAACCAAAATATATTTCCATCTCACTTTCTCAGCATAAAATCAGCCTAAATGTGTAAAAATGTATTAAGAGGTCCATGACACAATCACATCTTTCTCTACAGAAAAAAAAGAGTGACCAGAGTTTTCTCCACAAGCAATACCAAGGTGTTGCTAAATTCTGTGAAGCTGCAAACAGATGCAACTGGGATGCTGGAGCTGGGGAATGCGGCTCAGTGATGGAGTGTGGTCCTAGATGGATCCACCCCCCAGGATGACAACCGGAAGAGAAAGGAGAACCCAGAAGTGTGTAAACTCTCTATAGTACCACTTGTGCTAATAAGAAAGTGGGTATGTTGCTAATGAAATCAGGTGACTTAATGCATGTCCACCCCAAGTGGCAATACAAAGGCGACAGAAATATGGAGTGTTAAGTTCCAATGTTACATGAACAAAAACAAAGGTATGTAATTGCAGAGCTTTCACAAATGATACTTTCTATGAAACTATACTGAGCTGTAATGTGGGTTTTGGCCATATTTCTGTCTGAAATATCATAAGCCAAGAATCACAGATGTGATTTTTTTAACTAAAAAATAATTCAGTGATTGAAACTAGGACATCTTATTGCAAGGTCTTAGTTCACTTAGTGAGCTGCTCCATATGGGGGGGCTTGAGTACCAGCCTCAGTACCCCCTAAGGGCTCAGAATTGGATGGTTGTGGCAGGTGAGGATCTAAGGGTAAAAAATTAACTCAAGTACATTAGCTTTGTATCTTCTTTATTTTTCATTTGAGGGGAAAAGTGAAGTGAAGGGGGTGCAGAGGAGAGGAAGAATAAGAAGAAGAGTAAGGGGAATAATAAGGGGGAGAAGGAACGAGAGTAAGGGGAAAAAGTAGAAGTAGCAAGGAGGAGAAGAGTTAGCGCTGCTCTCCACGAGGTTTCTAGTTTTTACAGACATAATTGGAAAATTCCATAGACAAGGACAATGATAATATGCATATCAAAATCACAAAGAGGGCAGGCAGAACCTGACAAAGCAGTATTCTGGAACATGTGACCAGAACCAGGGAAGAGCCAACATCCAACGGGAAGTACCTGACATTCCAAACCATTAGATAAAATTACTCAACAGCCTGGATTCACCCATTCTCCTCTTCTAATCTCTTTGGTGATAACCAGCTTTGAGGATGCCCAGATTTGTCAGCAAAGGTGGGGCATGCTGCCTTCCTGTTCAGTGCCTGTCTTCTATAGTAATTTCTGTGTGGTCTTTTAGCAGGTAATTTTGTGGGATTGACTCTCTGTAAATTTGACTACTAGAGCAAAGAGTGAATGCCTTTGCTACAAGGCTTCCTGGTGTGGGGCAATGGAGAAAGGTTACTCCACTGCCCAAGCAGAGGTTACACTGCTGAGGTTTTCCTGGAATGAATCCCATTTTGAAGGGAAAAATCATGGCTTCACAAGGTTTTCAGAGATATGACAGCGACTCTTCCAAAAGACCAGTGTTCTCGCAGCTCTGCATCTTGCTCCATGTGGACGTGTGTGTATGCACTTCCAGGGGATCTGCCCAGTGGTCTTTCAGCTGTGCATTCACTGTATAGTCTTGTAGGCTCCAACAGCTCCACAAAAGTGCTGGGAACTGAATTCAGGTCCTCTGGAAGAGCAAGAAGCACACTTAACTGCTGACCTATCTTTTCAGCCTCTAGCCTTCCCTTTTGGAAGTGTGGGGTTGGGATTAGGATAGAATTTTGGTACATAGTTCACAGTGGCCTCTGACTCGTCAGCCTCCTCTCTCCATCACCTGAGTCCTAGGATTACAGGCGCCCACACCACACCTGACTCACAATATGTCACCTTCTGATTCACAAACATGTTTTGCTTTCCTTTGCACATATCCTTTAGTGTTGCGATAATGGTCATCTCTGGGATATAAAGTTTGCATTTCTTGTGTTCCATTTAGAATGCTTTTTAATCTGCGTCACATTACTGGGAATGGATTTGATCACTTTGTTTCATATTTTCCTGTTGCAAAAGTGGTTCTTCCCCTCAGGCAGTGCCTCCAGTTTATGAACAGAGCTGGTTCAGAGGAACGGAGCCTCTAAACTCTGATAACTTTGCTTCAGCCACATGGAGGGAGGCATGGAAGATGATTAAAGCCTTTTGTTGACTGAACCAGTGACCTTCGCTCCCCCTGCTGGCCTCAGTCTTGCTGCCCTACTGCTCGAGACTGATGATACCTCACCTACCCACCACTGCGCTGACATTTTGGCAGAAGAAGCTGGTACCTGAAATGATCTGAAGGATCAGCTTTGGCCTGGTAGTCAGAGCTGGTATACGGATGGCAGCCTTTTCATGGTTGAAGGTAAGCGAAAGGCGGGGGCAGCAATGGTGGTTGGGAAGCAAGTAGTCTGGGCATAGCCTCCCTGAAGGACATTGGCTCAGAAAGCCGAATTTGTGGCTTTGATACAAGCCCTACCGATGGCAGAGGGGAAGTCTGTCAACATCTACACTGACAGCAGGTTTGCTTTTGCCACTGCACATTATACACGGGGCAATATACAGACAAAGAGGACTGTTGACATCTGCAGGAAAAGACATAAAA
>LOJH01062509.1:2038-12890 GCA_001685095.1 Ellobius talpinus
CTTTAAGATTGGTTCTTTCTTGAGTGCCTTATCATCCTTAATGTCCATCTTTTCCTTATAGAATCCTTAAAAAAAACTTTAAAGATCTCAGATTTGATATTAGATTTTATGGCCCCATTATTACCTGTTTGTACTGGCATTTCAGTTGTATTTTAATAAATAAAGCTTGCCTGAAGATCAGAAAGTAGAACAGCCCCACTGCTGAGCCTTTTATCTCAATAGCCACACAAGTTTGCCATAGAAACTGCGTTGTGCATGCCTTTAATCCCATTGCTACATACCTTTAATCCCAGCCCTAGAGAGGATTGTTCTCACTCTGAGATTCACAGAGGCAGGATCACTATTTTC
Organism: Ellobius talpinus; assembly: GCA_001685095.1. Lineage (NCBI taxonomy): Eukaryota > Metazoa > Chordata > Mammalia > Rodentia > Cricetidae > Ellobius > Ellobius talpinus. Next base: position 2,387 of record LOJH01062509.1, read on the forward strand.
GGACTGAGGTCTAGGTAAGAGCCAGTGGCTGGCTGCTTTGCTTTTCAGATCTTCAGACAAGCTTTACTTATTAAAATACAAATGAAATGCCACTGTACCTGTTCACTAAATATCTGTGCCCAACTACTATGACTAGATTTTGAACTTGTGAAAAATGGTCATTTAGAATCAATGTAGGTATTTAAAAAAAGATTTATTTAGGAGCTGAGAGATGGATGGCTCAGGGCTTGCTGCTCTTTCAGAGAACCAGAGCAGGGCTCCCAGTACCCATGTAGAGTGGTTTTACAATTGTCTGATAACTGCAGCTTCTGGCCTCCATGACCACTACATACACATGTAGGCACATGTGCATGCATACACACACATACACACACATGCATGATAAATAAAGCTTTTAAAATAAAAAAATAGTAATAGTTTCTCTCTTAGTGTCTGTGATGTGGCTAGCCATAGGTTCTTGGTCCAGTAATGATGACAGCAGGTATGTGTTTCACCCTGTGGAGTGGGCCTTAAATCCAACTAGAAAGCGGGTGGTTACTCCCATGACAACTGTACCACTATTGCACCAGTGGGCACATTTTGTCAGGCCAGTCATTATTGTAGCTCACAGGATTCACAGCTGGGTTATATGGTTGATGACAATCTTTGTGCCTCCTGTAGTATCCATAGCACCTTCTAGCACTAAGACGCTCCCAGGTCAGTAGTAGCTTGATTTCATCATGTTCTATGACTCAAGCCTATGGTGTTTTCAGGAAACGAGACTTACGCCTAAATTCTGGAGGGTAGCCAAGATCACTGACAACACCCTGTAATGTTTGGAGGCCTTTGGGAGCTCAACCGCCAACAACTCCAAAAGAAGTAACCCATTCCTGGCACTGATTTGTTGTTGTTAGCCTCAGTATCTATTAGAAGTATTGTTGCCCCATTAAATGATAATTTCATTTTGACTCATTTATGTATTTATATAAATGTATTTTAGGAATCTTTTACATTATAAATTCTCATTACTTTTGTTATTTATTCTTTCCATTTTCTACTTTGCCCTTCCCTTCCCCTCCAACTTAAAACATTCCATAATTCCCTCGTAGCCACATATATCACTGTATTCTACTTTTGCTTCCTTTAAAACCATTTTCCATGGGTCCTCAGCATTTTCTGACCTCTATAGGTATTCCAAATGAAACACACATAGCTAAAGATTTAAAGAAAACATAATAATATATGTCTTTCTGGGTCTCGGTTATCTTACTCAGAGTGATTACTTCTAGCTCCATACTTTTAAATCCACTTCACTTTTTTAATAACCCAGTAATATTCCATTGTAAATAGACCACATTTTCTTTTTTCCCTTTTGTTGAAAATGGATTATTTTCTCACATAATATATTCTGATTACAGGTTCCCTCCCTCTGCTCCTTCCAGTTTCTTCCCACATGCCCTTCTGTCCAGACTAACTCTTTTTCTGTTTCTCATTAGAAAACAAACAGGCTTTTAAGGGATAATAATAAAATAAAATAAAACAAAATAAAACTAATGCATTGAAATTGGGCAAAACAAATAGAAGGAAAAGAATCTAAGAGAAAGCACAAGAACTGGAGACCCACTAGTTTGCACACTCAGGAATCTCACAAAAACACTAAACTGGAAGACATATGTTAATATGCAGAGAACCTGATGCAGACTGGTCCAGGCCCAGTGCTTGCTGTTTCTTTCTCTCTGAGTTCCTGTATTCATTGATCATTCTGAGTGAAGTAACCTAGACTCACAAAAATAAATTCTCTTATATCTGGATATTAGACATTAAATAAATGACAACCAAGCTACAGTATAAAGAAACTAGGCATAGAGAAAGGCACTAGCAGGGACTCAGGGATTATTGGAATACCCTCCTCCTGCCCCTTCCCCCCCNCCCTCTCTCCTGCCCCTGGGTTTGCTTCTGACTCTCTGCCTTCCTTATTTGGATGCTATCCCTGAGCTTGGATGCCTGGCTTATCTTAAGGGTGACCTTTGAAACAGTTCCCTGCAAATGCTCTCCCCAAGCCACCCGGAAGATAACTAGCTGTTGCAGGCTCATCTGTGGGATGGGACCCTGCGGCCAAATGCAAATACAACATACTATGAGTACCTGTTAGGTGATTCCCCAGATGTTGAACCCATCGTATGTATTACCCTCACTCCTTGGAATAAAACTGAGCCGTCTCATTGTTGCTGACTGACTCTCAGAGGTTATTTCTTGTTGTACTTACAGCTGTCCACGCCCAACTTGCTGCTTCCACTTTGTAGCCCGGTGGCTAATGGGCCACGAGGAAAAGGGAGACCCCACATGAGTCTCCCTTGGGTGGGGAAATAGAATAGATTTTACTGGTGAACTGGAGTTAGTGGGAGGTGGATGAGAATGGGGAGCTCAAGTGGGAAGGAGGAGGGGAGATATGGTTGAGTGAGGGAATGAGGGGAGAGACAGCTGGAACTGAAGGGCATTTAAGGGGTGGTAAAGAAACCTAGTGTAATGGAAACTTCCTGAGGTATATGAAATTGATCCTAATGAAGTCTCCAAATAATGAGGGAGAAAGAATTCCAACTGGTCATCTCTTGTCACCCAACAAACATTCCAGGACCAGGAATAGGTTTTAGCCAATTGAGTTGCTGCCCAGAAAGGTTTCATGGAAATCCCGAAACAACTCAGGCTGTTGACAAGACAACAGGCTGCTCTCCACAAATGGACAGCAAGGTTCCATTGCCGAAGACAATATCTACAAAACTCATTGAAAGTGTAGGCTGGTGCCTACATAGAACCTTTACCCCCGGGTTCTGGTATCTTTGACACAGAAAGGTACTGCCATAGTTAAAGTTTTTATTGCTGTGATAGAACATCATGACCTAAAAGCAAGTTGGGGAGGAAAGGGTGTATTCAGCCTACACGTCATAGCACACTGTTCATCACTGAAGGAAGTCAGGATAGGAACTCAAACGGGAGGAACCTGAAGGCAAGAGCTGATAGAGTGTAATGGTTGTTCTGTCTCTTTAAGAGACAAGCCACGCCCACTCCCTCGCTGCTTGCAGCCTTAGGTTCTCTTCTCCATCTTCCTCTCAAAGAGGCAGCTGCTGCCTCCCCCCACTTCTCCTCCCCCCTCTCTGCCCCTTTGTTCTCCCCTCTCCCTTCCGTTTCATAACCACTAAATAAATATTCAACCTCACTCTGTATGGTGTGCCTATCTGTCTCTCACCTGTTGCCCACATGGCTCACTGCAGGGGACACCCCAGGGACCAGCCACCTTCAGAGACCTGCGGCATGGTCTCATGCACAATCCCTGCCTAGGACTGGCTGTTCTTGGGACCCCCTGTCCACTGCCTGCCCACTGGGATCCCACAGCAAGCTACTCAGGGATCCGCAGCAATTTTTAATAATTAGAGAGAGACCGTGCAGGGTTTGCTTTCCATAGCTTGCTTAGCCTGCTTTCTTACAGAACCCAGGATCACCAGGCCAGGGATGGAAACTAATTGCGGGCTAATTAAGAAAATGTTTTACAACTAGTTCTTTCAGAGGCATTTTCTCAGTTGAGGCTCCTTCCTCCCTGATGACTCTAACTTGTATCAAGTTCACATAAAACCAGCCAGTATAGGTAGGTACTTCGTAGGCTACAAAAAGAGAAACATAAACCCCAACCCGGCTGCAAAACCTTGGTCTGCAATCTGTCCTTCCTGCAAAATATGCTAGGGCAATGATGGCACAAACCTTGTAGGAGCAACCAACCAATTTCTGGTTTGATTTAAGGCCAACTCCATGAGATGGAATCCATACAAGACACTGCTTGGGAGACCAAGAACCAGGAAGTTTAGAGACATAGGGTAAAGCCAAATACTACTACTGATCTAGAAAACAAAGCCAAACAAAAACAAACAAAAAACAAGCAATGGAATGACTCCTAATGACATTCTGCTGTATTCATAGATCAGTGCCTTGTCCATCATCAGAGAGGCTGCCTCCTACAGCAGATGCAAACAAATTCAGTGATCCACAGCCAGCCATTACACAGAGAGAGGGAGACCTTGGAACATCCAACTTTAAATGAGATGTCTCCATCAAATCCCCTCTCCCCAGAGCTCAGGGAATCCATCGGAAGAGGAGGCAGGAGGGGGGCAGAGAGAGGGGACAGAGGAGACCAGGAGAAAAGGCCCTGTAAATCATCTGAGCGAAGCTCACATGAACTCACTGAGACTGAAGGAGCGTGCTCAGGGCCCACAGGGCTCAGCACCAGGGCCTCTGCATATACTACAGCTTTCAGCTGAGTACTTTTATGGGGCTCCTGAATGTATGAATGACTGGGTCTCTGGGGCTTGGAACTTCTCTCGGGGCTCTTTTATTTTTCTGTTGGTTTGTCCAACCTCAATTTTTTTTTGCTTTATCCAATTATATTTTTATTTTGTGATGTTTGTCGTTCTCTCTTAGAAGTCTTTTCCTTTTTTATTTTTTTATGATTTATTTAGCTTTATTTTATGTGCATTGGTGTGAAGGTGTCAGATTCCCTGGATCTGGATTTTCAGACAGTTGTGAGCTGCCATGTGGGTGCTGGGAATTGAACCTGGGTCCTCTGGAAGAGCAGTCAGTGCTCTTAACCGCTGAGCCATTTCTCCAGCCCAGTCTTTTTCTTTTTGAATGAAAGACAGAAGGGGAGTGTATCTGGATGGGAGAGGAGCTGGAAAGGAACCATGAGCAGTAGAGGGAGGGAAAACTGTATTCAGGTTATATTGTGTGAGAACACAATCTAATAAGCGGGAGAATGATAATAGAAATACTTCATCTTCAAAGTTTATTAAATGCTTTATATTAAGTTAAGTGTAATTTAAATGCTTATAATTTTTGACAAATTTAGAGAAAACTAGTTCCTTAAGTTTCCTTTACACAAAAGCTATAGTATTTCATAGCTTTTTAAGTATTTTATGTATGATAATAATTGTGCTACTTAGTTTTTGCCAACTTGGAAGAAACCAGAGTCACCTAGGAAGAAAGAACTCGATGGAGGAATTACTTCTGTCACACTGGGCTGTGAATATGTAGGACATGTTTTTGGTTTATGATTGATACAGGAGATACCAATGGTAGATGGTCCAGGGATTTAAGAATAGCAACTGAGCAAGTCAGAGCAAGCCAGGTAGCAACTTTCCTCCAGGTCTCTTGTTTTTTTTCCTCTTTGTTTCTGATTTTGTTAATTTGGATAACCTCCCTTCACCCTTTAGTTAATTTGGATAAGGGTTTTCCGATCTTAGCAATATTCTCAAAGAATCAATTCTTTAGTTCCTTGATTCTTTTTTTAAAGATTTATTTATTGACTATGTATACAGCATTCCCTCCATGTATGCTTGCATGCTAGAAGAGGGCACCAGACCTCACTATAGATGGCTGTGAGCCACCATGTGGTTGCTGGGAATTGAACTCAGGACCTCTGGAAGAGCAGTCAGTGCTCTTAACCTCTGAGCCATCTCTCCAGCTCCCAGTTCCTTGATTCTTTATATTTTTTATTTGATTGCTTGTGTCTATCTACTGATTTCAGCTCTGAGTTTGGTTATTTCTGCCTTCTCCTCTTGGGTGTGATTATATGTCTTTTTGTTCTGAAGCTTTGAGGTATGCTGTAAGTTACTAGTATGAGATCTTATTTTTTAATGTGGGCACTCAGTGCTATGAACTTGTCTCTTCGAGCTGCTTTCATTGTGTCTCATAAGTCTGGGTATGCTGTGTATTCCTTTCCATTCAATTCTAGGAAATCTTTAATTTCTTTCTTCATTTCTGTCTTGACTCATTTTTTTTATCCAGTAGAGAGTTACTTCGTTTCCATGAGGTGGTAAGCTTTCTGTTGTTTCTACTGTTGTTGAAATCCAGCTTTAATCTGTGATGGCAGATAGGATGTGAGGAGCTATTTCAGTTTTCTTGTATATATGATATGTTGAGACTTGTTTTGTGTCTGAGTATGTGGTCAATTTTGAAGAATGTTCCAAATGTTCTGTTTGGGGGAAAATGTTCTGTAGATATCTGTTAGGCTCATTAGGTTCATAACGTCTGCTAGATCCATTATTTCTCTGTTTACTTTTTGTCTGAGTGACATGTCCGTTGGTGAGAAGGGGGTGTTGAAGTCTCCCGCTATCAGTGTGTGGGGGTCAACATGTGATTTAAGCTGTACTAGTGTTTATTTTATAAACTTGGATGCCCTCATGTTTGGGGGATAGATGTTAAGAATTTTAAAGTCTGAGCTGAGCAGCAGTGGTGAACACCTTTCATCCCAGCACTCAGGAGGAATAAGCAGGCAGATTTTTTCTGAGTTCGAGGGCAGCTTCATCTGCAGAGCGATTCTAGGGTAGCTAGGGCAGCTAGGGTCACACAGAGAAACCCTATCTTGAAAAACAAACAAATAAAAAACATAAAAACCCCAACCAAACAGAAAACAGTTTCAAAGTCCTCTTGGTGGATTTTTCCTTTGGTGAGTATGGAGTGTCCTTCCCAGCTCTACGGATTAGATTTGTTTTGAAGTTTACTTTGTCAACGGTACACCAGCTTGCTTCTCGGGTCCAGTTTCTTGCAGTATCTTTTTTTAGTCCTTTTACCTGGCAGGTATGTTTATCCTTGATGCTAAGGTGTGTTTCTTGTATTCAGCAGAATGGTAGATTCTGTTTTCTCATCCATTCTGTCTCTCTGTCTTTTTATTGGGCAATTTAGGCTAGTGATGCTGAGATATATCCATGAGCAACGTTTGCTAATTCCTGTCATTTTGTTAGTGTGGTGTGGTGCTGGTGTGTGTGTGTTTCCCCTTTTTTTTTTGATTTGCTGGTCTGGGATTCTTTATTCCTTGTGTTTTATGGGTATGGTTGACCTCTAAAGAAAACCTAAAGGTTGTAGGTTTTCTTCTAGTGCCTTCTATAGGGCTGGATTTGTAGGTAGATGTTGCTTAAATTTGGTTTTATCACAGACTGCTTTCTTTTCTACATCTACTGTGATTGGCAGGTTTTCTGGGTGCTCTAATCTGGGCTGACATCTACGGTCTCTTAGAGTCTGTAGAACATCTATAGGCCCTTTGGTTTTAGAGTCCCCACTTAGAAGTCAGTAGTTATTCTAATAGGTCAACTTGTATATGTCCCTGGTACAGGGAGCCCACCAGAGATGAGCACTCAGACACAGTTTATAGCCGATTGAAAATCTTTATCCCAGTCAGGTATTCAGAAACCTAAGTGTAGTAACGAACGTTCCAAACAAGGGAATTTTGATAGTAGAAACCATGTCCAGACATCTCACTTGGCAGCTTCTGGGGTGGGGGTGGGTTTCCAGTAACCAAGCAATTTGGCAGACGCTAAGATAAGCAGTTAGTTGGAAGGTTAGCACAAGCAGGGAATTTAAGAGAGCCTAAAAAAAATTAGCAAGGACATACTGATCCTGGGTTCCTAGAATAGAGTTGAATAATTTTTCATGGAATTCTCCATCAAGGAGATCAAATTCATGTTAAATCTGAAATGGTCTCAGCAAGAATGCAAGATGGAGGAAGATTTGCAGGGTCTTTTCTTTGCTTGGTCTTTTTCCCATGTGGCTTTTAATATTCTTTCTTTGTTCTGTATACTTAGTATTTTGATTATTGTGTGGCATGGGGACTTGTAGCCTGAATAATAAAAACCCAGAGACAGAGACTGGGGTTCAGCCTGAAGATCAGAAAAGCAAAGCACCCAAGCCTCTAGAGAGCTCTTACCTCTCTGAAATCTTCAGACTGAAAGAGAGTGAGTTCCTGTCTCATCCTGTTTTATATTCCTCTCTGGCGCTAGGATTAAAGGTGTGCACCATCACCACCCAGCTTCTATGGCTAACTAGTGTGGCTGCTGGGATTAAAGGTGTGTGCCACCACTGCCTGGCCTGTATGGCTGACCAGTGTGACTGGCTGTTTTGCATTCTGGTCTTCAGGCAAGCTTTATTTATGAAAATACAAATAAGATATCACTACAGGGACTTTCTTTTCTGGTCCATTGTTTTTGGTGTTCTATACGCTTCTCGTAGCTTTATAGGCCTCTCCTTTAGGTTAGGGAAATTTTCTACTATGATTTTGTTGAATATATTTTCTGTGTGTTTGAAGTGGGTTTCTTCTCCTTCTTCTATTCCTATTATTTTTAGGTTTGTTCTTTTCATACTGTCCCCGATTTCCTGGATGTTTTGTGCCAGGAGTTTTTCAGATTTAATACTTTCTTTGACTAAGATATTAATTTCTTCTATTGTGCCTTCAGTGCCCGAGCTTCTCTCCTCCATGTCTTGCATTCTGTTGGTGAGGTTTGCCTCTGAGGTTCCTGTTTGAGATCATAATTTTTCATTTCCTTCTGTGTGAGTTTTCTTTATTTCTTCAGGTCTTGAACTATTTTATTCATTTCCTTCCACTGTTTGTTTCTGTTTTCAGAGATTTATTTATTTCCTCTTTAAGACTTTTCCATATTTATAGAGGTCTTTAATTGTGCTTCATCTATATTGCAATACTCAGAGCCTGCTGTGGGTTACTGGGCTCTAGCGGAGGTAGATTGCCTGGCTGTAATTGATTGCAGTTTGTATGCTGGCATCTAACTAATCATTTGGATTTGGGGAAGGCTGTAATTCTAGGTTATGATGTCTAGTTTTGAATTTGTGAGCGGGGTGTTTTGTTCCTCAGTTTCTGATGTTGTCTCTGGTTCTTAGGAGAGTCTAGTGGCTAGTTCTGCCTGGTAGGAAATTCTTCTGGGATCCTGATAGGGGTGACCACTGCGGTTTCCAGGTCAAATGTATTTCTATGTCTAGGGAGCTGGTACTTACACATGGGAAGAGTTGGTGGGGACTTCACAGGAGAGAAAAAAGCAGGGTGTTCCACGAGGATCTGTTTAGTTAGTCCTCTGGGAATGGGAGCAGAGAGTGAGGAGAGGCCAAGAGCAGATGGTCTGCTCCAGAGCTGGGGATGAGACCAGGGGATTTGGATTTGGAGAGCTGGAGGGAGGAAAGATCTGCAGTTAGCCTTCGCTGGCAGGAGCGCTCTGCCTGGGGGAATGCCTGTAGACATTGGGGGCTGGGATAAAGCAACGAGGGAGGCAGTTAGGAGGGGCAGATCTGTGGGATCCACTGGAGATGGGGGCAGGGGAGAGGGAGGTCTCGGCAAGGGGTCTTCTGCAGAGCTAGGGATGGTGATCCACTAGAGCTAGGGGGTTGGATTTGGAGGAGAGGAGCAAGAGGAGGAAGTATGAGTTCGCCTGCCCACTTCCCTGGCTGTCTGTGCCCTGCAGAACCTACACACCATTCTCTCTGTCTGTGCTGTATGGGAGGTTTTTTTCTGCCTGCATCATAGACACACTAGCTTGTTGTCCATCATGATAACACCCAGGCCACCTGTGAGATAGAGATTCACATTTTTGTAAATCTGATAAAGATCAGTTATAGAAATGCCAGCGTTTTACCAGTTTTTGAGGAAGAATTTGGAGTACTGATTGTGTCCTTTTGAAAGACGTAATTCAGATCTTATATTTCATAAGCCAATTTTGATCATTAATGCTTTGGTTTTAAATCTCTTCTTTCATATTATTTTCAAGGCCTTCATGGAAATTTGTTTAAAATAGCTCATTGAGGTGGATGTGGTATCTGCCACACTGTCACCTGTCACCTGTAGTTTGGATAGGTGACACTGTGTGTGAGATGTGGAGCCTGGTAGAAAGTCTGTAGGTCATTGAGAGTATACCCTTGAAGAGGACTGTGGCACCCTTGCCTCCTGGTGCACTGGGTTTGCTCCCTGCTGATGATATGAGAAGTTTGGGACATCACAAGGCCACACAGAGATGTACTGCCTTGCTACAGATCCGAAGCGGTGGGAGTGACTTGCTTTGGATTGAAACTGTGTGCACGTGTGTCCATGAGTATTCACACAGACACCTATACATGCACAGAGGTGTATGCACATGTATGAGTGTATACACAGACAGTTATACATGCACAGAAGTGAATGCATGTGTATGAGTGCACACATAGACAACTATACATGCACAGAGGTGCATGCATGTATATGAGTGCACACACAGACACCCATACATGCACAGAGGTGCACGTGTGTGTATGAGTGCACACACAGACACCTATACACACATAGACAACTATACATGCACAGAGGTGCACACGTGTGTGTTAGTACACACAGACACCTATTCACACACAGAGGCCAGCAGAGGTGTCAGGAGTGCTTCTCGTTGTCCTCCTCTGTCACCCTCTGATTTATTCCTTTAAAACAGGTCTCTTGTGGGGCAATAGTGATGGACACCTTTAATTTTAACACTCAGGAGGCAGAGGCAGGAGGATCTCTATGAGTTCAAGGACAGCCTGGTTTACAGAATGAGTTCCAGGACAGCCAAGGTTATTACATAGGGAAACCCTGACTTGAAAATCAAAAACGACAATGCAAAACACATAACGGAAACAACAAAAAGCAGAAACAAAACATGGTAATACAGAAGACCGGTCTCTTGCTGAACCTGGATTT
>LOJH01062511.1:0-10852 GCA_001685095.1 Ellobius talpinus
CCGCAGACAGGCTGCAGCCACTCGGTGCCCCATGGCCACCAAAGCCAATGCTCTTCTCCTCCGCTGGCGATGACAGCTGAGGACAGCCCGGCTCCCAGCCTGGCTAAGAGGCAAATTCTTCTCTGGCTTCTTAACCTTTTGGACTTTTCGCAAAATTGCCCCATGGTTTTGCTTTTCCTCCGTGTTTTACTAGACATCCGGAACCGAAAATGCACGTTCATTCGGAAAGACCCCAGCCTGAATAGTGATCTTCAGGGCTGGGGAAGGTGTGCAGAAGAACACCTAGGAGTCTTAATTTTATTTTCTTTCAGTCTTAAGCGATGCCTCAAAAGAATCATCCTTCTCTCACAACCTCCAGATCTGGATATAGTCTTGGTAAAGGAAGGCTACTGCGAAATATTTTTGCCATCTGTGTAGAAATAGTGTGTGGACTTTAGGCGTTTGAATGTGGTTTGGAATTTTCTGTGTTGTCTTTGATTCTCACCAGACATTAAAAAAAAAAACCCAGCTTGGTAATGGCCGGCAAGTGAGCAAAGGTTATTCCTGCTACCCCAGCACCTGCAAAACCACAAGTGGAATTCACATATTTTGCTTCCTGTGTTCTAAAATGGATTCTGAACCTTCCAGAGACAACAGCACATAGAAGGAGGGGGACCTGAGCTGAAAACAGAGTTTGTACATTTTAAAAATTACACAGGTACTATATACTAAAACTGTTTCACCTAACTTCCGTGTTTCTGTCTCACTGATCAAGGCAGAATTTTAACTTAGGCCTACTTAATAACTGTATATACAGCCCTTTTCTCTTCCCTCACACCCCACTCCCCAACCACCACCACACACACACACACACACACACACACACTCACAAAACAACCAGCCAAAAACAGCAGCTCTTTGGGAGAGGAAGTAAGAAACCACCAATCTCTATCCAAATACACTTCATTTCTTCTGAATACTCAGAAAAAAAATTCTACTTCCAACCAGGGCCAGGGAAGAAATAATTTACTGGAAACACAAACATTTAATTGGCATAATTAAAGAGATATTGTCTCTTAACCTGAAAATAATGGACAGTTTCTGAAGTTGCTATGTAAAAACTCAGATTTCTTCCTGGAAATATTTGTACCCAGAGACTTCTGCTTTTAATATTTCATCAGTACAGCAAGTCTCTTAGAAAAGTCTGGAACTTTATCTTAACCACGTAGAGAGCAGTATCATGTTGACAGATTTTATTTCTATGCCTTTGGTTTTCAAATTAGTTACGTAAATAGTGGAAGTTACATATAAAGGCAGAATATTCTAACATCTTTTAATGTCGAATTTTTAACTTAGAAATGCAACCAAATTATCAACCATAACACAATACTGTCCACTCTCCTGTTTCTTCTCAGTGTAGTTTGTACACTGGCTGGAAAAAGGTCTGCTCTGAGTTTTGAGTGTGTGTTTTGGAAACACAACTTCCCAAAATTAAAAAAGAAAAACAAGCTCCCTGATCTCTAGGAATAGTCCTACCTTTGGCAGTTCATGATCAGCTGTCACAGTATCTTCCCTTACAGGTTCAGAACTATCAGACTGCACTACTATGGTCCTTTTGCGCCCAAATAATTCCTGTCACTTTAATGTTTTTATTGAAAAGTGGATGCCTTCAATGATGAAGCAGCACCCAGATAGGCACTGCAGACCCACTTTTATGTGCCATTTAAAAATGACATGCAGTTCTTCCTTTGTCAGTGTATGGAACAGGTCTAATAAATATAATCACCTCAAAGACCTTGAATAATTAATTTTCAGATTAATAGTAATCTTACAGTGTGGTGAAGAGTCACAGTGAAATAAAAGCCCTCAAGTATTAGGACAAGTGTTCAAATTATTAATTTGAGCTGCATCTGACGATGGTGAACAACATGCTGCTCTCTCACTCTTTCTCACTGTTTAAATAAGCAGTAGTAGACACTGTAGTGTGGCATTTTTAGCTTTTTATGTCGTATTCCTCATGAGAAAAAAATTGATCATCCCAGGGTCTCTTCTTCAATGTTAAGTAAAACATAATTAGGAAAAAGTATTTTTTAAAAATCATTTACTCTACTAGCATCATAATTTTGTTTGTTTCTAACTTTAAAACCTTTCCTCCTCTCTCTTTCTCTCTTTCATCTTCACATTTTGGGGAAAAAATAGCATGTAGGTAGAGATTTCCATCTTTTAAAAATTCCTCCTACCTCAGATGTCTCTTTCCCCTTAAAAATCACTTGAGCTTTAAAAACTGTAATTAGTGCTGCTAAAAAGTAGCTGTTATTCCTATTAATTCAAATTTACCTTGGACCTATGACTAAAAAGGTTCAGTCTGTATTTTATTGGAAGAAAAGGTAAGAGTAAGAAGTGTGGACAATAAGTTAGCAATCATGTATTTATGGCCTGAATGTAAGTGGGATTGCAGAGGGTGGTTAATATTTTACATATGCTAACAATTTGTTAGCATAAAATCAAGATCTAGGAATATATTAAATGTAATTTGTGGTTTTCAAAGCAATTTAATACATTCCTAATATTAGGAAAACGCTGATTATCTCAACAGATACAATGTAAGGTGAGCAGGTCAGTCGCGCTGGCTCAAAATCAGGCTGGTCTACATACTGTCTCAAAAAGTTGTCAATAATTATTGAGAAAATATGCAAAAAGTACCAGTATCAAGCCCCAGTTGCTTTTAAAAATAAATGATCCCTGCAGGTAAATTATAGAGTTTAATTGTATGCTTAATATTTTGTAGCTACATTTTTTTACTTCACAGTATTCTGTATGAGCATATAGTTGATAACTGAGCAAACAATCAAAACAGTGCTTTTTAGTTCTGTCCTATATGAGTATTTTTACATGTGTGTGTGAATGTTGAGATATTTCTTACCAGAATTCTACACTGGGCAGATGGATATTTTGAACAAAAAATACCAATTTACTTCACATTACTTATTTAAAATGCTATATTATTGTACTCCATGCAAGTATGAGCTTATCGTTTTTGTTTTTTTTTCATTATAGGTAAGTTCATTTTCATTACTGATCCAGGGAAGGATGTAAGTTAAATCTAAGAACTGAAATGCTGAACAGGTCCTAGTTCTGCCTGGTATTATTTGAAATTCTTGTCTTGGGGCAAGTATATAAAAAAACCACTTAACATTCACTGTTCAGAAATTACAAGTACAAAAAACAGAATTTTGACAAGAGGATAAAGAGATATTTTCAATATTTTAGATAGACGTGGCCACAGAATAAATATTAACTATGCAAAAAGGGAAATTTGACAAAGAATCCAAAATCAAGGACAAAGGATGACCAGTAAAATATATTTGTCCAAGAATAAAAACACAGGGCAAATAACAGCATTTTTAAAAAATTACATCACTATAAAAATATAAGCAAATTTAACTTTCTTATATGAACACTTTTCCATTTTTCTATGAAATTTTCTGCTGTTTGCACTTGAATAATTTTTTAACAATGCACCTTGGAAAGAAACACTATTATTCATAATAATAACTATAACTGTGTATATGTGTCTCTCTTATGTATAAAAAGCATACATTCTGTCACAAACTAGCAAGCTCAGCCCCATTCTGAAAGGCTTGGTGGTTGCAGTTGGCCATCTGGAGTAGACTTAGAGGCCTGTTCTGTGTGAGGCCAGCATAAGGCCACATGGGAGAGATCACTGAACTGGCTAAAGCTGGCTAATTTGTTTAAAAGTAATCAAAATGTCTCTGAGCTAGTCCAGTGTGTCCACGGTTGTTGAAATATACCATGAATCTATCAGAAAAGCAAGGAGACAAATGCAGAGAGGATTAAAAGGAAAAATATTTTAGACTAAGTAATCCATAAAAGATCCACAGGAAAAACTCTAAGGTGAAAATATAATAGAGAATTGTATATAACAGTATTAACTAAATGCCAGTGATTGAAATTCTATTTAAACAGCTTATTTTAACCTTTTTTAAAAATTGAAATTGTGCACTTCTTCAAACATGTGGCTATTATCTACAAAAATATTAACTCATTAATGCTCTGGGTTTTTGTTTGTTTGTTTTTAGTTTATCAGGTTCTATTGGAAGAGCTTGTAGCATAACCCAAGGCCAACAAATAAAATTTCTGGCTACCAACACAAAATATTTTAACAACCAGTGCTCCCTAAGGAAAATAGCACTTTTTTTTAGCAGAAAAGATTATACAGAGGATCGATAGAAATTTTTTTATCATTTTTATCCCAAAGTATATTTTATATCATTATTTTGAATTCAAATATATGTAATTTAAACAAGACATAATGTCTTTACATAATGAGGATTTTCTACTTAGCAACAAAACATACTGAAGACAAATAAAATCAAAGCACCAGACATAAAATCCAAGCTACAGAATGACAAGGACATTAAATCAACTAACAGAAAAATCACCTCACACAAAAATCATCTGTCAGTTGGAGGGGAAGGACTTCTCAGAAGAACTATTCAAATCTCCTAAGTAAAAGATTACTGAGAAGCAACATGAATATCCAAAACTAAGTGGCCTCTGTTTAGGTCTCTGTGATAACAATTTTTCTGAAGAATTATCTGAGGTTGTTTCAATGTAATTGTGCATATATTTGCATATAAAAAGCACTCCATAAAATCCTGAGATATACAGAATTATGTCATCATTTTCAGACTAGTAAGTTACATATTATGTATATATACACACATTTGGGTATTTCTTTTAAACCTTTTTTTTATTTTTTGCTTTTGAGACAGGATTTCTCTGTGTAACCTCCCTGGCTATCCTGGAACTTACTCTCTAGACTAGGCTGGTCTCAAACCCACAGAGATCCACCTGCCTTTGCATACAGAATTCTGGGATTCAAGGTGTGTGCCACCACATCCCAGCTCTTTTTTAATCTTGATTTATTCACTTCTTCATTTGGTTTACATTTCAATGAGACAAAAGGAAGACATAAATAAGTTATGAATATTTATTTTGCATCTATTTTATCTTATTTAATATTTGTAACTCCTTCAAGGCAAGGGTTGAGCCTTCTTTTTTTAAAAAAAAATCTCATTCTACCAACCAGGAAACTCAGAATTGATGGAAAGTAAGCCCTTGTCTGTAGAAACAAGCTGGTAATTTAATAATAAGCACAAAGATTCAGACTTGTGTCTTATTTTTCCTACTATACTGTGGCCAGATTAAAAAAAGTCATTAAATTGGCACAAATCAGTCAAGTGGACAATTATGTATCATGAACCCATCATTATGGTCACCTGATAGGCTTACACTGTTGGGACTTTAGGCTTTCTGCATCTGCAAAATGAAAGAAATAATCCCCAGGTTTTCATGTTCTCATAAATAACAGAAAACTCTACAGGGATCCTGCCCCTCAGCAAGCCCTTTATAAACCACAGCTATTATTAATAAACCACAAGCAACAGAAAAGCACATTCTTTTTTGTTTGTATGCTTTTGTTTTGATTTTGAGTCTTACTTTGTAGGTCAGGCTGGCCTGAACTTGTGACAATCCTCTTGCCTTAGTTCCCAAATGCCAGGGTTATAGGTATGAGCCAGCATTGACAACTAGGAAATCCATTCTTGACCTCAAGGGACTTAAAAACTGTTTGGTTAAGTGTTTCTATATGGCAAGAAAGCCATAGCTGGAAACTAAGTTAAACCTAAGCAAGTACATGGTAATGTAAGGTATGGATTGTGCTGACAATGTGGTCTTACTAGGGAAAATATTATTAGAAAATATTATTAGAAAGCTGATGATACTGATTTAAATATCCTGTTATTGGATACTTCAAAATAATTGTCTTGCAATCTCTCAGAGTGCCTTGACCTAACAAATAGATAAATTATGAAAGTGGGTACATGGACAGACATTTTATAATAAAGTCACATACAAATATTTTGGACCACATCTTTCATTGTTTTGAAATAGGTAACTATGATACTGATCGTACAAGGACTAGAAAGAGTTTTGTAATCATTACAAAATGCAATCCATGATAGCAGGCAGTGTAGGGTGGTCAGCGGCCAAATGAACTCTACTTGTAATTATGGCATTCATTGCCTGTCCCACTGTGAAATAGCTACTTGGCCTTTCTGGCCTTTACTTTCCTTATCTGCAAAATGGACATGATACTGTTTACTTTTCAGGGTTCGAATTCTTTTAAGCGGTATTTATTAAAGTTATCTAAAACTCTATTAATAAAGAAGTTTCCCAAGGCATCAATCTGGTTATGATAGCCAGAAAGAAAAGAAAGTCACACAGCTCAAAGTAGCACAGACGTTTGTGGTGGTATGGGCATGTATTCCCAGCACACAGGATGAGACAGGAACACAGAGAGTTGGAGGCTCCATAGTGAGGCACTTGCTAAGAAAAAATATTCAGGGGACCAGAGAGATGGCTTAATTGATAAAGAGCTTGACACACAAGCCTGATGACCTGAATTTGATCTCTATAACCCACAAAAAGGTGAAAGGAAAGAATAAACTTCACAAAGTTGTCCTCCGCTGCCACATAGGTGCTGTGGCATACACGCACGCACCTACATACATAACACACACACACACACACACACACACACACACACTGGAAACAAATAAATAAAATTTCAAATTTCAAATATTCTAATTAAATTAATGAAGCTTTAAATTAAGATTTAGAATTACTACTTCAGATAACTTAAGATGCATCTGATCAATATGTATATGCTTCAGTTTAAAAATTACACTTATTGAATAGCTATTGTGTGTAAAGTATAGCTCCTAGATATTATTTATTTATTTTTTTGTGTGTATGTGTGTTTGTTTGTGTGTGAATATATGCATGTTTGCTATGTGGAGTCCTGGAGTCATAGGCAATTGAGAGCCAGCCTACAGTGGATGCTGGGTACCAAACTCCCATTTTCTTCAAGAGCAGCAACCCCTTTTAACCACAGAACCATCTCTCCAGCCCCTAAAATAATTGCTCTATATGCTGAGTATATAATGGTGAGCTAGGTATCATATCTCCCCTCAAGAAATTGAGCATTTTGTAAAATTGCCACATACAGAGTACAACAGAATATGCAGCATAATTAAGGCAAATGAACAAATGACTTGGAAAGTTAACAAGGACCTGAAAGAAACCAAATTCCTTTTGCAGAGTTAATCACTCTTCAGGAATCAAGTGGACTCCTATTTTGACTAAAATGAAGACTAGCCACAAAATCATCTCAGAACAAAGCTGATATGAAATACTTTTTGGATGTAGAGTTGCACTGTTAAGAAAATATGAGAGGTCAGGCAGTGATGGCGCACACCTTTAATCCCAGCACTTGGGAGACAGAAGCAAGTGGATCTCTGTTAGTTCAAGGGCAGCCTGGTCTACATATTGGGTTCCAGGATATTCAGGACTAAAAGGAAGATGGGGAGGGAAGGAAAAGAAAAAGAAAGTTAATATAAGAATTCTACAGAGATAAAACATGAGGGAAGATAATCCCGATGCCTGCTGCATTGATGAAGCCTGGACATAGTTCATCAGTTAGGAAGATCAGTAGAAAATAATACCAGGAGTGAAGAACGGATGTCTGTATCTCCATACAATGGACTATCCGCCGTAACAAAAGGGAGTGAAGAACAGACAGATGCTACCACATGGATGAGCCTTAAAACGTTATGTATTTCCAGTGAAACCACTGAAAAGTGAAACACAAGTGAACGGAGCCAACACAAGAGATCACATATTGTGTGGCTCCCACAGATTAAATATTCATAAGATGCAATCTACAGACAGAAAAGTAAGTGGATGGTTAATATGTAGTATGGGAAGGGAATTTAAGGAATAACTTGTGAATGGATACAAGTTCCTTTTAGAGGTGAACCAGATAGTAATGGTTGCTGCCCAGCTTTATGAATATGCTAAGACCACTGCATTGTACACATTATTAAAATTTTTTGTTTTAATTGAAATAGAATTACATCATTGTTCCCCTTCAACCCTACCTTTAATCCCCTCCCATGCTCCCCACTCTCATACTGATAGCTTCTTTTTCTTTGATTATTATTGTTACTAAATACATGTATATACATATGCATGTGCACAAATACACACACACACACAAACCTGCTGACTCCTTTTCTGTTGCTGAAATGTATATGGTTTCAAGGTTGAGCACTCTTTATTGGACAACCAGGAAAGGGCTTCACCCATGGGAGAGGCTAATTATAGATATGGATAACTCCTCATTCCAACAATTATTAGTTGTTTGTAGTTCTTTGTCTAGTGGTGGGACTCCATGAAAAGTTTACCCTTCCACATTACCATAGCCATTGATATTACCATTGTCCCCGTATCGTTTATGCAGCCATTTCCAGGAAACGCTGTTGCACAGCAGACTTCCTGGTATTTTAGCTCTTACAATCTTTCCATCCCCGCTTCTGCGATGTTCTCTGAGCCATGGAGGCAGGAGTTGTGATGTAGATATATCCGTGGGGTTGGGCTACCCATGATCTATTGATCTCTGCATTATATCTAGTTGTGGTTTTCAGGGATGGTCCCCCCTTAAGATGTGATGAGGGGTGGTAGCTACACTTATCTCTGGGTATAAGGGTAAGATTTAGAACATTGTAAAGGATTACGCTGGTTTAGCAAAATGGAAGTAGAATCTTTTCTAAAGCCCATGGCCTCACGAGGTGGCTAGGTTTGCCAGTGTGAGTGCCACTTACTGCATCTTCATGCATATATTTCCATGCTGGTGGTTGCCATGGTTCAAAGGTGTTGCAGCTAAGCAGGCCTGCCTGATTGCTTCCCTCCCTTCACAGCTTGCATACGATCTTCTGAAACCAAAGAAGCCAGACTGCAGGAAAGAGGCTCTCAGGTCAGCTCCAGCTAGAATCACTGAGTCCTGTATCCTAAGTATGCGGCATCTTCAGCAACTGGGGCCCATCCTCAACCCCTGAGAGGCAAACATGAGCATCGATAATCTATATTGTTTGGGAGATCCTGGGTTCAAATCCCAGTAGTGCCTTTGTACAGCCTAAGAGGATAAATTTTAAAATATTTGTATTGCATGACATTTCTTTAAAAGGAGGAATAAACCAAAGAAATTAGCAACAACAGAATCCAGACAGGCTCACTCACCATCAAGTCAGCATATCAAAGAGATACTTACACACCAGTGTTTGTTAGCAGCATTATCATCACAGCTAAGTTCCAGAAGGTGTCCAACAGCAGAGGAATGGATAAAGAAAATGGAGTATATATACACAATGGGATTCCTTTGGGTCATAAAGAAGAATGAAGTTATATCATTTGCAGGAGAATGGATGTACCTACAGATAATTATATCAAGTAAAGTAAATCAGTCCCAGATAGACAGATATGTGTTCTCTGTTCTGTAGTTCACAGATTTTATATAGATTTTATAGACTGTGAGTCTAACTATGACATGAAAGTTGAAGCAAATCTGTCTAGGCCAACAAAGAAGACTAACAGGACATGGAGTGGTGGACAGGGAAGGTAGGGGACACTGTGAAGGGACATGCTCAATGTATAATATACATGTTTTTGCAAAGATGTCCTTTTATAGCAGTACCACATTCAATAAACACACACACTATATATATATATATATTTCAGATATATGTCTGCTGCCCTAATATATCCTCCTTGGGGTGTTGAGAAGATGCTGTTGTTTTCTTATTGGTTTTCATCCAGGGAGCAGGGTTTGTGCTCCTTTTGGATAACTCACTATCCCCCATTTCTGTCATAGTTATCATCACAGTAGGTACCCAGGAATGCACCTTGAATGCCTAACAAGTGATGAATGGTAGACCAAACAGATTTTGGCCGTGGTGTATCCCCGTGGTACAGTGGATGCTTAGTGCATGCATGAGGTCCTGAGTTCACTCCCTAACACCAAGAAAAATTGCTTTTCATTAATATATAGTAATTGCATAAAATGTTTCATTGTGACATAACATACTTTGCTTGTACCTCCGTTACCCTCACTTCTTCTGTTGGTCTCCCTCTTTCCAAAAAGTCCCTGTCATAGTTAGTTTCAGGGGTCAACTTAACACACCTAAGAAGAAGAAACAACTGAGAAATTGCCTCCATCAGTTTGGTTGTGGGCATGTGCATGTTGGGGCTTGCTACTTGATGTGAGAAGGCCCCACCCATGCCCATTGTGGGTGGTCCTATTCATGGGCATGTGGACCCCACTGTATGAGAAAGGTAGCTAACTGAACAAGCCAGAAAAAGACAGCAAGTAAACAGCATTCCACCATGGTCTCTGCTTCAGTGCCTAGCTCAGTTTCCCTCAGTGATGGGCTACAGCCTGTAAACCAAATGCACCCTTTCCTTTCTAAGTTTGTTTTGGTCAGTGTTTTCTCATAGCAACAAAAAGCAATCTAAAACAGTCTCCCGTCTACTTTTGTGTTTGGTTTAATGCATGAGAGAGAAAAATATATGATGTTTATTTTCCTGAGTCTGGTTTATTTCATCTAATAGGGTGATCTCCAGCTCTGGTTGCATTCAATTTCCCTCACATGGTATGATTTTGCTTTTTGTGGCTGAGTAATAATCTATTAAGTATATTTGCCACATTTTTATGCATTTGCTCATTCATCGATGTACACCTAGACAGAGTAACTTGGCTAATAACTTGGCTACTGTCAATAGTGCCCTAATAAGCAAAGGTATGCAGGCACTACTATTGTACATTAATTTTAATCACCTTAGGAATATAGCCAGATCATATGATACTTCAATTTAATTTTCTGAGAAAAAGATACTGACTGCTAGTCAACATTCCCACAAGCAGTATATTAATATTCTTTCCTCCTCCTCCTCC
>LOJH01062512.1:0-10131 GCA_001685095.1 Ellobius talpinus
TTTTTAATAACAATAAAAAAGTGTCTGAAATAAAAAAAATAAAAAAAGAAATATATAAACTTTGTAACAGAAAAATAATGTGCAATGGGACTGTGTGCCGAGCAACCTAACATGCACTTATACAATTTCATATATAACTCCCATGGCTCTCCTGAGCCCATGGGATGTAGACTAGGGAGTATCTCTGATTTAGAAATCGCTACAGTACAATGTACTTAGAAATGGAGAAAGTTGGGATACTTGATGGGAAAAAAGTTGTTCTTTGTATTTGAGGTCCTTTGTCCATATCTGATTTCCTCTACTTATTTCAAAATCTGGTCTGAAAAAATGAAGTGACATTTGGCATGAGAGAAGAAAGAATAAGGCAGAAGGAAACACAACACTACTTCTTAGGTGTCTACTGAGCTGCGGGTGCTTGACTTATATCATCTCAATATGTTTTCTCAATGCATCTTCAATTCATTCTTACGTTAACGAGAAGAGAATGGAAACATATAAGAAAACCCTGATTCATCTTCATTCAGTAAAAGGGTGACCCAGATATGAGCCAGAATTGCTTTTTTAAAATCCCCATGTTGAATACATGACACTATTCAATATCTCTGGAACAATAATATGATAGTTCCTATGGCATTTTCCTCATCACTACCTTCCTTTCCCAGCTAACATACTCAACAAAGAAAAACATCAGAATCTCTTTCAGTAAATGCTTAGGTAATAAAACAGTTTTGAATCTTATTTGTCTATCTTTTGAAGTTGGAGTTTTATTTACTATATCAGTTTTATGTAAGTTCATAAAAGTCAATAAACTCAATATTCCAGAAATCCTTTACAATTTAACATCTAGATAATTAGGCTAAGAAAGGAAGTTTATTCAGTGCTGGTTTATGGAGGTGATTAACTCAGTCCCATTTGTCTTCCCAAAGAGAAGAGTTTAGATAGAAAGTAATGTGCATCTTCTCCATCTAAGGAGATAGATGCAGGAACAAAAGATATGCCGTGAACTCTTCAAAACCACCATGCCCTTTTAGCTAAGTATGGCAGCTTAATTAAAGTTATTTTAAGTAATAGTTCATTATGCTTAATTAAAATAATTATGGAATTAGCCATGGGAATTTGAATGAACCACAATGCAGACATGTTTGGCCTCTGCAGATCAAGTATACTAGTTTTCTTAGATCCCAAAATATCCCTGTATGTGTGAATCAGAGACAATATGACATAAAGCCTAGGTTATAGCTTTGATTATCTCAATCTAAAACTAATGATGAGTAACTAAATGCTGGATATAAATATTTGTGTGTGTATGAATGATATCACAGAGTATACTGTGTTTTCCCCCCAAAGTACAGTGTGTGAAAGTATATTAAATTTGATTTATTTTAATGTAGGATTACTTTGGGGGAAGCAAATGAAGATTAAAGGTCTAACAGGCAATGCTGTTTATGTTTTCAAGGACTAAATTGTCCTGTTTTGTCCATGCATTATTCATATTTACCAGCTGCTGTAGGAATTCTGGCTGACTTTAAGAAAGATGTAGCATTTTTTACTTGGAGATACAATTTAAACTGAAACATCTCGGTCTGGCATTGTTACCACTGTGGTATTGATTTAATAAGAGCCACTGGTTGTGTGGGCAAGTGGACAGCCTTCCCTGGGTCTTGGAAGTGCTTGCTAATAACATCCCTTAATGGCTTCTTGGCTTTCCTGATACTGGAAATCTATTATTATGTTTATTGGGAGAATTTCTAATGAATTATAATGAGAATTATTCTTAAAGTACAGTATCTCAGAAGCTTACTAGTGGTCTTTCTTCAAATCAAATTTCATTTCAGATTTCCTAAGCATTTTCCATCTAACCGACACACTCAGAAATAGTATAGTTTCAAGAAGGCTTGTGACTGTCCTAAGTTCCCTTTTAGGTGTTTGGCCTCCTTAGTTTTCTCATTAGTTTGGTGGGTAAGTGTCTCTGTCTTCTCTTAAAATTAAATGAGTGTTATCTGTCAAATATGTCTGTTGAGTATAAGGTACACTGGAATGGAAGACGGGGTGGAAGCCTCAGAGATCAAGCCATAGAGCAAGAAGATGTAATCAGGAAACTTAGGTCTTAACCTGAGCCTTTATAGAAGTGATGACTTTAGGATGAGATGGCCCTGTGGGTAAAATGCTTGTTTCACAGGTATGAGGACCTGAGTACAGAACTGAAGAGCCTTCATAAAGGCCAGACATGGTAGTACATGTCTAAGCCAAGTGTTCCTGTGGTAAGGGGGAGAACAGAGGCAGGGGAATCCATGCAAGGATGCATACCCGCTGTTCTGACATATAGGGTGTGTCAAACAAGAAGAGACTTTTCTCAAATGGTATGGAAGGTGAGGACTGGCACCTGAAGTTGTCATCTGACCTGCACGTATGGACTGTGGCACATGTGCACATGCACACACACACACACACACAAACATATCTACCTACTCTTGTTTAACCTCTTATGATTTCACATATATTCTCTTCCTTACAACACTACACACACACAGTACAAAAAAATAAGAAGTGCTGACACTCAGCATCCCCTCTCAGGGTTTAATTAGAGAGGTCTACATCAGTCAGTAGTAGATCACAGCACAAAGGACTCTTTGTACAGTACCTAACTTTCTAAAAGATTATCAAACAGCTCACGAATCTCTCTGAAACTGGAAGATACATTTAAAGCATTGGTAAAGGTTTACAATGAATACATTTTTCATTTTAAGTAGAAATGCAGTTGCCACTTAAAAATTAATAATAATGCATGGTTATTATATAAAAGGTCAGAAGTCAACAGAGAAGGGAAAATATTAATAAATAACAGCACCTCACTGACCAAAGTTAAATGTAGTTGAGGTGCTGCAGAGGTCAAGTACAGCAATTTGCAGTATTGCTGGGTAGATATCTAAAAATGGAAATTCTTGGGTGTACTGGGTTAAAACTAGGAAGCTTGTAAACCTAAAATTGTTAATTGTTTCCTTCCTCCCCATGCAGAGAGGTTTTTTTATTATTTAGTTCATTGAAAATAGATCTTTCATACAATATATATTATATAAAGTATACATATACACTATATATGGTTATGTATAGACTATATATATGGTTTCCCTCCTTTTATTCCTCCCTGATCCTCCCCACCTACAGTCCTATTCACAGCCACCCCGTCTCTCATTAGAAAACAAACAGGCCATCTGAGGGATAATGATCAAATGAAATAAACTAGATGAAACTAAAACAAGCAAACCAGAATCGGGCAAAACAATGAATTAGAAGGAGAAGAGCTCAAGAAAAGGAACAAGACCCTGGTATATATGTAGAGACCCACCTGTTCGCACACTCAGGAATCCCATTCAACCTAAACTTGAAGCTATAGTTTATAAGCAATGAACTTATACGGTGAAAAATAAATAAAAAAGGAAACTGTATATCTAAAAGTCCTGATAAGACATTATGGCACAAGGACCCTCAAACAATGTTGAGTTTATTTTCTGCTTGCCATCTAATGGTAGACGTGGTAGCTTCTATGTCAGAGAAGGGGACATACGTCCACTTCTCCTTTCAGCTCTAGGACCCCTGGTGCAGACCCTTACAGGCCTGGCACTTCCTGCCTTATTTCTGATTTCATATGTGTATCGGTCCTGTTGTATTTAGAAGGACTTGTTTTCCTAGTGTCCTCCATCCACTCACGATTTACACTTTTTCTGCCTCTTCTGCAGGATTCCCAGAGCCCAGAGGAGAAGGATTTGAAGACATCCATTTTAGGGCTGAGAGTTCTGAGGTCTCTCACTCTTTGCATATCGTGTGGTTGTGGGTCTCTCTCTCTTCTCTGATGATGACTGAACAAGGCGCTGATCTAAGAGTATAGTACAATGCCATTAGGAATCTTTATATTGTTACATTCTTTTAGTAGCCCAGTAGTATTTAGCTTTCTCCTGTGTCCATGGGCTATCTAGTCTCAGATTCTTGTTACTCAAGCAGTGCTGGGTATTGGTTCCATCACAAGGAGTGGGTTTAAATCAAATCAGATACCGGTCGCTTACTCCCACAAGCTTTGTGCCACCATTGCACTAGAATATCTTGCAGGCAGGACACCATTTTAGATGGAAAGGTTTGTAGCTGGCTTGTTGTTTACATTTTCCTTTGGTAGTATGCAGAGAACCTTCCAGTTCCAAGAACATTGGCCCATAGGTGTGAAGGTTCCACGTTGGCACCTGCTCAACTTGTGTTCAATGAGTTGTGCAGATGTTGTTTTTAGCAATGGGGCTTTGCTTTCAGTTTGTGGAGAGGAATCTATATCCCTGGTAATAGCCCAAGTAATTTTTGGGTTCCCATGGGACCCTATTTGTCAAGAACTCAATTACGTATAAATCATTGCTTGTACTGGAAGCTTCAGGTGATGATGAGATGGCTAGTTGGGGCTCTATCTTTCCATTATTTGGTGATTTCATTTAGATTGCTTTTATATATGTATATATTTAAAAAAACTTCTACTGTGTTAGGTTTCCCTAGTATCCCTCAAGTGACCTTTAATTTTCTGTGTCTCCCCAGTATTCTCATGGTTCTCTCCCTCTCCCTACCTTCATGGTCCTCCTAGTGTAGTCTGACCTGACCATCAATAACTACCTATGCTATCTCCCTATTTTAATGAGATCTATCTGCTCCTCCAGTCTCTTAATATGTACCTAACCCTGTTGTGCAGATTGTAATTTGCTTACCATTGGTTTAACAGCTAATATTCCCTTAATGTGAATACCTACCATCTTTGTCTTTCTGGATCAGGATTACTATGGTTGATTGAATAAGAATGCCTCCCCCCAGGCTCATCTATCTGAATGCTTAGTTATCATGGATTGGTACTATTTGAAAGGATTAGAAGGATTAGGAGGTGTTGCATTGTTGGAGTAGGTATAGCTTTGTTGGAGGAAGTATGTTACTGTGGGCTTTGAGATTTTAAAAGCCCAAGATGGGCCCAGTGACATCTCTTTTCCAGCCTGTGGTCAAGATTATAGCTCTAGGACCAGGATGTAGCTCTCATCTACTCTATCAATTTCCCTGCCATAATAATATTGGATGAGGCCTCGGAAACTATAGGTAAGTCCCCAACTAATTGTTGTTATTTATAAGAGTTACCTTAGTTATGGTGTCTAATCACAGCAATAGAACGATGGATGTCATCCAGAAACACTTTTTTCCCCTACTTCCATCTATTTACCTGTGAATTTCATGATTTCATTTTTTATATTGACTGAGTAATACTCCATTATGTAATTATACCAAATTTTTATATGTTCTTTTGTTAAGAGACATCTAAGTTGTTTCCAATTTCTATTATGAATAGAGCAGAAGTGAACATGTCTGAGCCCAAGAGTAGTATAGCTGAATCTTAA
Organism: Ellobius talpinus; assembly: GCA_001685095.1. Classification (NCBI taxonomy): domain Eukaryota; kingdom Metazoa; phylum Chordata; class Mammalia; order Rodentia; family Cricetidae; genus Ellobius; species Ellobius talpinus. The sequence goes on from LOJH01062512.1 coordinate 5,409, forward strand.
AATAGATAATTCCCATCTTTCTAATACTGATTTTTATAGTGCCTCTATAAGTTTATGCTCCTGTGACATTCTTACCAGCATGATCTGTCATTTGTTTTATTGAACCTAGCCATTCTGACTGGTCTAAGATGAAATTCCAAAGTAGTTTTAGTTTTATTTTTCTGATAGGTAGGGATATTGAACATTTCTTTAAGTGTTTCTCATACATTTGAGTTTCCTCTATAGAGAATTCTCTGTTTAGATCTGTATCCTATTTTTTATTTGGGCTATTTGTTTTATGATATCTAGTTTCTTGAGCTCTTTATGTATTTTGGATATTAGTCTTCTATTGAATGTGTAGTTGGTAAAAATGTTTTTCCCAATCTGTAGACTACCTCCTTGTCCAAAAGATGGTGTCCTTTGCCTTACGGAAGTTTTCCAATTTCATGAGGTCCCATTTATTAATTGTTGAACTTACTGTCTATGCTCATGATATTCTGTTCAGAAGTCTTTTCCTGTGCCAGTGAGTTCAAGTCTATTCATCACTTTCTTTTCTATTAGGTTCAGTGTATCTGGCTTTATGTTGAAGTCTGATTCATCTGAAGGTGAGTTTTGTGCAGGGAGATAAATATGGTTCCATTTGGATTCTTCTATAGCTATCCAGTTGACCAGCACCATTTTTGAGCTTTTGTCTTTTTAGTCAACATCTATCTCTTTCTAGTTTCTTTATCAAATATCAGGTGTCTGTAGCTGTGTATATTTGTTTGGGTCTTCCATTTGATTTCTTTAATCAACATGTCTATTTTTGTGCCAATACCATGCTTTTTTATTATTATAGCTCCACAGTTAAACTTGAAATTAGGGATGGTGAAGTTTCCAGTAGCTTCTTTACTATTAAAGATTATTTTAGCTCTCCTGTGTTTTTTTTGTGTGTGTATGAAACTGAAAATTGTTCTTTCATGATTGTGAAGAACTGTGTTGAAATTTTGGTGGGGATTGCTTTAAATCTGTAGATTGCTTTTGGTAAAATGGTTATTTTTATTATGTTAATCTTACTGATCCATGAAAATTGGAGATCTTCCCATCTTCTGACATATTCTATAATTTCTTTATTCAAAATATCTCAAAGATTTTAATAATATAAGACTTTCACTTGCTTGGTTAGTTGTTCAGTTTCCATGAGATTCTAAGCTTTCTGTTGTTTCCTTTGTTGTTGATATCCAGCTTTATCCATGGTGGTCAGATATAATGCAGGGTGTTATTTCAGTTTTCTTGTGTCTGTTGAGAATTGCTTTGTAAAGACTATGTGATCAATTTTGGTAAAAGTTCTATGAAGTGTTGAGAAGAAAGTATATACTTTTGAGTTTGAGTGTAATGTTCTGTAAATATCTGTTAGGTCCCTTTGGTTTGTGATGCCAGTTAGCTATAGCATTTCTCTCTTTAGTTTCTGTCTGGATGTCTTGTCTATTGGTGAAATTGGGGTATTGAAGTGTAGTGTGTGAGGGTCAATATGTGATTTAAGCTGTAGTAGCATTTCTTTTATGAATGTGGGTGCCCTTTAGGGTATATATGTTAAGAATTGTAATGTCCTCATGGTATTTTTCCTTTGAGGAATATGTAATGTCCTTTGCTCTCTTTTCTGATTAGTTTGGTTTTAATTCTATTTCATCAGATATTAAAATGGCTACACAAGCTTGCTTTTTAGTTCCATTTGCTTGGAGTCCATTTTTTCATTCTTTTACCCTGAGGTGATAGCTATCCTTGATGTTCAGGTTTTTTTTTTCTGTAGTAGGAGGTTAGATCTTGTTTTCAAATTCATTCTCTTAGTCTCTGCCTTTTTTTGAGAGTGGGACTGGAATTAAGATTATTGATGCTGATAGATAACAATAAGCAGTGCTTGTTGATTCCTGTTATTTTGCTATTTTTGTTGTTATGGTGGTGGTAGGGGTGTGTGTGTGTGTATGCGTGTTTCTCCTCTTTTGATTTGCTGGTATGGGATTATTTATTCCTTGTGTTTTCTTGAGTGTGACCAACTCTTCTAATTTGGGGCTGGATTTGTAGACAGATATTGATTAAATTTGTTTTTTTTTTAATCACAGAATATCCATTGGTTGTGATTGAAAGTTTTCCTGGGAATAGTAGTTTTGTCTGTAGCCTCTTAGAGTTTGTAGAATGTCTGTTTTGTCCCTTCTGCCTTTTTGAGTCTCCATTAAGAAGTCAGGTGTTATTCTAATAGGTCTACCTTTAGATATTACTTGCTCTTTTCACTTGCAGCTTTTAATACTGTTTCTTTTTTCTGCACATTTAGTGTTTTGATTATTATTACTGAAGGGACTTTCTTTTCTGGTCTAAGCCATTTGGTTTTCTATATCCTTCTTATATCTTAATAGGCATGCCCTTCTCTATGTTAGGATAATTTTCTTTTATTATTTTGTTGAAAATATTTTTGTGCCTTTGACCTGGGTTTCTTCTTTGTCCTCTATTTCTATTATTCTTAGGTTTGGTCTTTACATATTATACCAGATTTCCTGAATGTTTTGTGCATGGAGTTTTTAGATTCCACATTTTCTTTGATGGAGGCTATCTATTTTTTCTATCATGTCTTAGATGCCTGATATTCTTTCTTCCATCCCTTGTATTCTGTTGGTGAGGCTAGCCTCTGAGTGTTCTCTTTCAATTTCCTAGATTTTTCAGTTTCAAATTTCCCTAAGTTAGTTTTAATTATTCTATTTCCATGTTCAGTTCTTAAATTGTTTTATTTGTTTCCTCCACTTTCTGTAGTTTTTTAGATTTCTTTTTAGGGATTTATTCATTTCTTCTTAAGGACCTCTATCATATTCATAAAGGCTGTGCTAAGTTATTTTTCTTATGTTTTAGTTATGTTGTGATTCTCAGATCCTACTGACTGTGTGTTGTATGATACAGAATTTTTTTGGGGGGATCCTGCTAGGTGTATTTACTGGAAGATCTAGGTAAAATGTGTCTCTAGGTATTGGGAGCTGAAACTTAGGAATGGGAATGAGTTAGAAAGGGGATCCAAGGACATCCACAAGAGGGAGATAAGTGGGGTATTCTGCTAGAATCTGCTTAGTCTCCTGGAAGTGGGGCAGAGTAAAGAGAGGCTGCAGCTGGTGGTGATGAGACTGGAAGATTGGATTTGGAGGAATGTAGAGAGAGGTGAAAATCAGCAGTAAGCCTACCTACTTTGTTGTCTGAAGTGGCCTGTGGGCTCCCAGGTAATGCCTGTTAGATTGGGGCACTGCTCCTTGCTGGAGGGACCTTCATTTTTCTAGGGAGTGCCTGATGGATTTGCGGACACTTTTCCTGGCCAACATAACCTGTGGATTCCCAGGGAATACCTACTGGGCTTGGGACATGGGATAAAGCAATGAGTAGGGGGGAGGTAAGTTAGGAGGAAAAATATTGTAAGATCCACTGGAGATGGGAAAAGATGGTGTCTTAGGGTTTCTATTGCTGGGACAAAACAATATAACCCTGGAGGGGTGCTGTTTACTGGCTTGCTTCCTATGACTTATTCTGCTTTCCTATAGCACCTGGTACCACCAGCCCAGGGATGGCATCACCTACTATGGGCTAGGCCCTCCCCCATCTATAACTAATTATGAAAATGCCTTACAGCTGGATCTTATGGAAACATTTTCTCAATTAGGGTTTCATCCATTCAAATAACCCTAGTTTGTGTGTCAAGCTGACATAAAACTAGCCAGCACAACTGATCCCTTGTCAATTTGGAACATGAACATACCAATATTTTTTTTACTCTCTTTTTAAATTGATTTTATTGAGCTATGCATTTTTCTCTGCTCTTCTTCCTTCCTCTCCCCTTTCTTTCAACCCTCTCCCATGATCCCCATGCTCCCAACTTAGTAGGAGATCTTGTCTTTTTCTACTTCCTACGTAGATTAAATCTGTGTATGTCTCTCTTAGGGTCCTCGTTGTTGTCTAGGTTCTTTGGGATTATGAATTTTAGGCTAGTTTTCTTTGTTTTATGTCTGAAAGCCACATATGACTGAATGCACATGATATTTGTCTTTCTGGGTCTGGGTTACCTCACTCAATATGATATTTTCTCAATCCATCCATTTGCCCACAAATTTCAAGATGTCATTATTTTTTTCTNACTGTGTAAACGTACCATATTTTCCTTATCCATTCTTTGATTGAGGGGCATTCAGGTTGTTTCCAGGTTCTGGCTATGACAACAATGATGCTATGAACACAGTTGAGCACATGTCCTAGTGGTATGATTAGCATCCTTTGGGTATATACCCAAAAGTGGTACTTCTGGGTCTTGAGGTCTGTTGTTTCCTAATTTTCTGAGGAATTGCCATACTGATATCCAAAGTGACTGTACCAGTTTTGCACTCCCACCAGCAATTGAGGAGTGTTCCCATTTACCCCACAACCTCTCCAGCATAAGTTGTCATCAGTGTTTTTGATGATATTCTTACAGGTGTAAAATGGAGTCTCAGAGTTGTTTTGATTTACATTTCTCTGATGGCTAAAGATGTTGAGCATTTCCTTAAGTGTCTTTCAGCCATTTTAGATTCCTCTGATGAGAGGTCTCTGTTTAAGTCTGAAACCCATTTTTTATTGGATTATTTGTTTTTTTTATGAACAACTTCTTGATTTCTTTGTATATTTTGGAGATTAGCCCTCTCAGTGTCTATTCTGCTGGGGTTATATTTAGGAAGTGGTCTCCTGTGCCAATGCATTCAAGTGT
>LOJH01062513.1:0-10852 GCA_001685095.1 Ellobius talpinus
ATGGCTAGAATCCACTAATGAGTGAGTACATACCAAATTCATCTTTTTGGGTCTAGGTTACCTCACTCAGGATAGTGACAAAACCTAATTTTTAAAAAGCATAAATATCAGATATACAGCTTAAATTGTTATCATAGAATTTTAATTACTTTTTGAAAGTGAACTAATGAATGATCATAGGGAACAAGACATAAATAGCCCATAAAGTAAACACCCAACCTCTTTATGGGAAATGCTTCACAATAAATTTTAAACGTTAGAAATAATACTAGTGAAAAATATTATATTCTTTCGAGAAAGTAAAATTTTCCAGTGTGTAGATTAACTAGAGCAAATATATGTTTCAAACTAATTTTAAATAAGTGAGACCACGTTAGTGGCCTAAAATACAAAAGAACAAAAGGCAATAGTGCCAAAGAGGACTGTTTGCTATTATATTAGGATTGTAAAACATATTTAGTAATAAGAATTGCTTCCACAGTTGCTTAAATTTAAAAATTAAAGTATATCATGATAGTTATTTATATGTTACAAATTATTAAAGGGTTGTTTCAAATGTAAGATTCGGTTCTAATATGGAATTTTCATTCTTTTCTAGTAATACACACACACATAATTGTACACACACATGTTACATACCACATCTGCCTAGAATACATAGCATACATATACTCAAGACCCTATTAAAATCTCTTTCTTCAAACAAAATACATTTTAAAAGTTTTAGCAGACTTGAATTTATCTGCAATTCATTTGTTTATCTACAAGTAGCCTCAATTACTTAAGCAAGATGATGCAACTTTTTTACTTATTGGTGTGACAAATGGACTGGATTCTGGAGCATTAAAAAATCATAGAATAATCACTAATACAATGCAAAGTCAGTCACCAGTTAATAATTTTGTAATAATATTGAGTTCAAAGACAGAAAATGATAGAAAGATAGAAATATCTGGGAAAGTTGAGTGAGGTATATTTAGGAACATTTTATATAGTATTAATATATTTTGTAGGTTTAAAATCATTCCAAAGCTAAATGTTCAAGACTGAAAACCTAGCTGGTTTTGTTTGCGACTACTCTCATAAAGATATCACTATTTTAACTCTATAAACTTTTAGATGTATTTTCTCTTAATACATTTATACGTGATAGTGTATAAATTTTGGAGGAACACAACTCCATCTATAACCCTGAACAATAATATAACATTTATAAAATCTTGACGGATGTAAATGATATTTCAGTGTTTGACTCACAGCTTAAAGGCTGTTTGTTAATCTAGCAATTAATAGTATGATTAGGTTTTCAAGCAGGTGCTAATGGAAAATGCTAGAGTCCATAATTGCCATCAGTTTTCCTCTCTGCTGACTGAATTTTAGATATACAATATGACTAGCACAAAGTGGACCACTGGGTATTATAAAGAATGGCAGTGAGGGCTACGTTGTAATATGGGAAATGGTCTGTCATAAAAGTATACACAAAGAAAGAAATCCAAAAGAATTTGTGTGTTATGAATGCAGCTGTGTTGAGGAAAACAGATTTTCTTTTTTTTTCCCAGAAACTAAAATAAAACTAACTTGCTAATAAAGTATACAACTGGCTAGCCTCCATGTGATTGAAATCAAATAAATTTAAAATTGGGAAGCTTTACACATCTGTTAGTCACTTCTGCTCTACTGGTAACTCTTTCAATTCTAATAATTTAAAGATAAATATTTTTTCTTACCCTTGGAGTCTATTCCATAATATTTGAGACCCAAATTCTTTATCACTTGCAATAAAAGCTTTTTGAACAACAAAAGAGGATGTCCCAATTGGAGAAAGAACCTGTAAATATCACACCTTAGAGACACAGAAATTACAGGAAATGTTGCAAAGAAGTGGAAGCAAGTTCTTAACTTGTCATTTCTTGTCTAGATACACTTTCAAAACATTACTAAGGCAATGATGTTGTCTTGTCTTGAGGTGATTTCCTTATATATCCAATTAAACATCTTACAGTTTAGGAGTCAAACCATAAAATGAATATTAGTTGAGAATGTGAAAGAAGGAAAAGTTTTCTTTCAAAGTAACTACCAATCCTTTTATTTTAGTGGAATGTTAACATAAATCACAGTTCATTTTCACTTTATTCTATCAATACAAGAGGTTTATTGTGACTTATAATTTATCTCTTGATTTTTTGCCAAAACTATTTTTATTATTTATAATTAACTTATTCTGAATACATGCGTACATAACTTCCTCCCTCAAGTCTAGATTTAGACTTCTGGGTACTCACTTATTTTAGGAACCATACTTGACTGTGTAAGTAGAGACTTTGAGTCATATCCCCTAAAAGTTTAGATTCAGATCCTGTAAATCTGGATTGGAGCCTGGTATACTAGGGTTTAGAAAAATTCCATAAATACATCTGTGGAGTACTGACTTCCTCTGAAGAATATCAGGGATGAAAATGTCATGTTTGACAGGTCACTCAAGATCTTTCCACCCAATTGGTGTCTGTCAATTAGAGCATCATGCCTTAGATGAGGGCCATACCTGTCAATGATCCTTAGAGTGTTCTGTTGATGCTTAAGCATTTTTAAATCATATCTATAAGGGCCAGTGCAGCCCAGTGATCTTCTCTCTACTGAATGCCTCCCTTGCAACTTCCCTGGGGATTAGGGACTGAACATAGGCTTCAGGACCATGGAACATGTCAGAAATCCTTAATATATCAAAATGTTTTTATTTTTCTTCTTTTAATTTTTCATATTCCTTACTTTCATGCATTACCTCAAATTCTTCAAGTAATGATCTCATGCACGTGACTACCTTAGAAGCAAGGTCACTTAAAATTAACTTTGGCCAGCGATTTCAATATATTTATTCTTCTTGGAGTCTTAAGATCCAAATCTTATTTTCTGTGGATCAAACAAAACCATGATACAGCATGGGTCTATAGAAGATAAATATGTGTCACCAACAAGGGAAGTCTCAATGACAGAGAGAACAATATGAGACCTCTGCGAAGTGGGCAAACAAAGAATAGGGAAGCTTTAGGAGTAGGCAGGAGCACATACTCAAGGGGAAGAGAAAAGCCTTGGAGAGATTTGGGATAGATCCTTAATGGGCATGTTGTAAAGAACTGAACATTTGCTGCTTTTGAAAAATAATCAGGTTCAGTTCCCAGTACCCACTTGGCAGCCCACAAGCCTCTAATTACAATTTCAGCAATTCTGACACACTCACTTCTCTGGTTTCTGTGGGCATGGCTTATGCATGGCGCACATGCATGAATGCAGAAGAAACATTCATACGCAGAGATATTTTTAACTAAAGAAGGGGTAAATTATTCACGACTTAAGGTGGTGAAAGATCAGAGAATCCAGGAACGGATTTGACTTTGCCCAGAATGTGGTTCCTGTTTGCCTTTTTCTGCCCTTGTGTGGAAACTTAGGATGTGGTATAAGGGATACATGGCTTTAACAGGAAAATCTACAAAGCTAATGATATGGAGATGCCAGTATAGAAGGAAGTTAAGGATCGTTAGCAGAAATCTGAGCTACCCAATTCAGTCTCAGCTGGTTTTCAGTAGTCATCTGTTTTTACGGAACTGTCACTTGGTATCCACCTATAATAGAGGTCTGTGGTTGTTTCAGTTGGAGCCAACATATAGCTCATTACTGTCGCCATATGCCTCTCTAATCTGCCTCACTTCTGCTTCTTGTTTGTCTTGCAGAATGTTTCACTGGAAGTTCAAATGTCTAGAAATGCATCATGTCATTTTTTCTTTTAAAATATTATTATACATGGCATTAACTACTTTATAATGCTGTCCAATGCCCAGTGGAAATGTAATATGAATCATAAGTCACTTTAAATTTCCAAATGGTTACATCAACAATGAAGAGAAATGTGAATTCATTTATAATGTACCTATTTAAAATGAGATTTCAGAATGCAGTCTTTATTAGAACATTATTAAAGTGAGAGTTTGTGTTTCTTAATGTCTACAGTACACAATCTGGAACACAGTTTTGTTTTTATAGCACATCTTGATTTGAACGCCAGATTTTCCTCAGAAACAACCTATATGTAGATTTCATATACTTCACAGCTGAGTGTGATTGCCTGGCCAAGATCTTCCAGACAGGTTTTGCTAAACAACTAACTGACAAATTTTAAACTTTAAACTTAAAGTGATTAGAATTCAGCAAAGTGAAAATTCAATCTATCAGTCACACCAGCCACACTAAGTTGGCAAATAGCTCCATTTATCTGCTGACCCCAGTGGTAGGAAACAATGTCTGAGAATGACAATAGACTTCTCTAAAAATCTGGCTTCATTTCCTGAATTTTAAGTGATTTTTGTTAAATCACTTCTATGAGACCTATTTGGCTCATCTGTATGATTCTGTTAATGATGTAACTGTTCATTGGGTTTTTAATTATAGTTAAATGAGAAAACCGTAGCATTTAAAAAGCATGATGTGTCATCATCACTGAGATAATAGAGCACACTTGATAAGCTGTAAACCAGTGGTTCTTACATTTTTTCTAGTTTCTACATTCTCTCTTTGGAAAACTACTAACAGCTACCACCTAGTCCTACTTAGCGTTTCTGTTGCCGTAATGAACTACCATGACCAAAAGGCAAACTGGGGAGGAAAGGGGGTTATTTGCCTTACACTTCCATATCGCAGTTACTAAAGAAAGTCAGGACAGGAGCTCAAACAAGGCTGGAACCTGGAGGCAGGAACTGATGCAGAGGCCATTTTACATGGCTTACTCAGTCTGCTCTCTTAAAAGACCCAGGACCACCAGCTCAGGGGTGTCCATACCTACAAATGACTAGACCCTCATCCATTAATCACTAATTTAGAAAATGCCCTACAAGCTTGTCTGATTTCAGTCCAACCTTAAGGAGGCATTTTCCCAGTTGAGGTTCCCTTCTTTCAGATGACTATAGCTTGTGTCAAGGTGACATAAGAATATCAAGGACACGCAGTCTGCTTGTTCTGTATTTATACTCAGCAATGCCGTCACCTGTAGTCTATTTCCTCACAATCCAGACTTTTCTTTTTACTATTTAATGAAAATCTAATCACATCGTCTCCCCCCATTATGTTCTATCCCTAGCATATTGTTTTTCCCTACCGAGTACATGATGGCCTCTTCTTTATCCAGTGTTGTTCTGTTTACATGTAAATGAATCAACATATAATTGTAACCTGCTAAGTCTGCTCAGAATTGCTTGCATATAGAAGTTTCTAGGGCTGCATTTCTTTATTGCTTACAATTTGTTGAAATCCAGTAAGGGACACCCAGCACTTCACACAAGAGTATACCACTGGATCATTTTTTTTAAATAAGTTCTTGTAGGCCTGTGTTCTTGCTCATCAAATTCCTTCTGAATCACTTAGTAATGTTTCATGACATTTGCTTTCTTCTGCTTTGAACTGTTATGCCAGGTTTGTGCTGAAAAACAGGAAATGCTTCCTGCTTACCCAACACATTAAGGACCATATAGGACAGAATTAATTTAATACACAAAATAAATGTTTTTCTTAGTTTTCAAAAAGTTTTGATTCAATATATTAGAGCAGCTATTGACCAAGGCAAACTTTGATTCTCACGTATAAAATACAAATAACTTTTTGGTGAAATTATTATTACATGTAACTATGAATTTAAAAAAGTACTTCATTAATAAATTAATCATGATGACAAAGGTAACTTGTAAAAGAAAGCAGTTAATTTGAGGACAGAAAGTTCCAGAGGATTATATTATGTAACTGCAGTAGTGGGAAGCATGGCAGCAGACAAAAAAGAATGGTGGTTGAACAGTAGATGAGAGTTTACATCTAGAGACAATACCTACTAGGAAGAGAGAAAAAGAGAGAGAGACAGAGAGAGAGACAGAGAGAGAGACAGAGAGAGAGAGGGAGGAGAGAGAGAGACAGAGAGAGAGGGAAGAGACAGAAAAGACAGAGAGAGAAAAAGAGAGACAGAGAGAGAGATAACCGGGAATGGCATGAGTTTTTGAAATTTCAAAAAACCACTCCTAATAACACACCTACTTCATTACCCACACCTTCTAATCCTTCCCAAACTGTTCTATCAACTAGAGACCAAGGTTTCTATCTGAGCCTATGGGACCATTCTCATTTAAACCACCACATTCAGGAAGAACATTAATTCTCAAAACTGAAATTATCCACCTTTAAAAAATGTTCCTAAATATGTCCAGTTTTCTTTTGAGTACAACTAGACCTGGCTATTGAATGAGAAAAAAATGAAACAAATATAGTAGCATTCTTTAATAGGACATACTAGATGATGAAATTTTACTTGCTATAGATTGACCAGATGTTCTTTTCAATACTGAAAAACATTAAAATGTAATAATTAAGAAGTCTCTAGGTCTGTGTGCTTGTTAATGTCTCTCTAAGTTCCTAGAAGGAAGATATCCTGTCTTCTGCACAGTATAAAAATAATGAGCATGTTTGAGGTGGGAATTTAGCGATGTTACAACAGCCTTATTTGTTAAGAGCACTCTGTGATTCATTTGTGCAATCATGGTAATTATATTTATAGCTACCATGGTGAAAACATTTTAGAGCTATGCTGTCCAGAATAATAATAAGCATCATAGAACTCGACAGAATTGGATGCCTCACCAAATATAGCTTTCTACAATGATTGTTATCGATACAGAATTTAAATGTTCTGTTATCAGTTGGGATAACCTTAAATTGAATTGAGTTTTTAATTTATGCATAAAACATACAAATTATGTTCATGTGCTGTTTAATGCACGTATATGAACTCTTCAAATCAAAGCAAACATAACTAGTTTCTTAAAACATTTAATTTTCTATGGCACAAACATTCAAAATTACTTATTCTGTCTTTCAGAAATGTTCAGCATATTGTTGTTGTTGCTGCTGCTGCTGTTGTTGTCTGATGTAGTCTCACAGTAGAATTTCTCTATGATATCTAACCATAACTTAGTATTTTGGGCTCAACCTCTTGTTATCTCTCTTCTTTTCTCTCTCAGCTCCCATGGAATCAACTGTTTCAGATTTCACATCTAAAGAAACTCATGAGGCATGTTTCTTTCTGTGCTTAGTTTATTTTTGACATATTGTGACATGTATTTGACATAATCTCTGATAACATTGATTGTCACAGAAATTCACCCTCATTTTTGGCAGATTAATATCCTGTTGCATGTAGTTATAAAATTTTCTTTATTCAGCACCTAGAAATTTTTACCTGTGCTAAGAGTGTATCAGGCAATTTTGTGAAATAATATCAAGAACTTCTGTTTTGGCCTTAGCACTAACATATTTTTCCAGATAGAGATTTCAAATGTTCTAATTTTGTTAATATTCCCATTTTATAGTGTTTCCACCTCCTATGGGAAGTGGCTTTAGTTTCTAGGCTTATTAAAGAAGATTAAAAATTCAATACAGCACTGTTTTCTTCATATTCTTTGATGAAAGGTACCTTAATGCTAGGTTCTTTTATGAAGGAGCTAGAACTCATGTCATAACGGTAACATTTGCATTACCATTGCCTCTCCCAAAGTTTATAATAAAACATTTTCCTATATTGTTGTTTTAGTCTAGAGAGACATAAATATTTTTTATTCTGAGCTAAAATCTTCAAAATGAAGCCAAACATGTAGAGCTTCTCTGACTGACTAGACAGCAAACTAGGAGACAGAAAAAAGAGAGATACCCTCTTTCCAACTCCAGGCGTCAGTGGGTGATTCAGGAGAGTTTGTTCTTGCCAAGCAGAACCCAGATTCCATCCATGATCATCCACTGACTGCCTTTGGTAATACCTGCTCTCTCTTTCTTTTTTACACTCATCTGAATAATATTTAAAAAATAAAATGCATGTTGGCTACATCTGTCTTCTTCTTCTCTTATAATTTCTGCTGGTGGGTACCAGGCAGCTTGTTCAGGATCATAAATTACAGTACAAGCAGCACTGCACCTCGTAGCTATGGGACTTGGTGTTTTTTTTTAAAAAGAAAGAAAAGAAAAATTAAAATTCCACGTTTAAGTTGTAATTTCAAACACAAAATAAGGAAAATAAAGTTGGTATTTTTATTATTTAATTAATATATTATTAAAGATTTATTGTATTTCTATGCAAACAGAAGTACTGGAATGGAAATTTAAAACAGATTAAAACCAAACTTATTACATTGGTGACATATGTGGATTACAATTTACATATATGTTTGCAAATGTAGATTTGCCTTTATTCTGTATGTACATGTTTTAAAAGTCAATGTATACTTTTCTCCTAGAAATGACTCAATTTCCCCTTCCTTTGTGCTCACTCCTGCCACCTTTAGGAAATAGTCAACTTCAACTGCCGGAAACTGGTGGCTACAATGCCTCTCTTTGCTAATGCTGATCCCAATTTTGTGACGGCCATGCTGAGCAAGCTGAGATTTGAGGTGTTCCAGCCTGGAGACTACATCATTCGAGAAGGAGCTGTGGGGAAGAAAATGTACTTCATTCAGCATGGTGTTGCTGGTGTTATCACCAAGTCCAGTAAAGAAATGAAGTTGACAGATGGTTCTTACTTCGGAGGTTAGTAAACATAGCTATGAAAGCTAAACCATACGTCTCTGAAGTGTCTGTCCCGAGGCTTTCAGAGGTGCCACGTGTTTGTTGATTTGGGATTTGAGCTTGTATTTGAATTCTTGCAAAAGTATTTGGAGTGTGTCAATATTTTAGGGTCACAAGTTCCATACAGTTGTATTTATAGCCATACATTAATGAGAGCAGATCTGTAACCACTTTATCTGGAACCAAATAATACTGGATGAAAATAACCAGTGTGCATTTTTTTTCTCACCCAAAAGTCCCCAGAGTGTTGGATGACTCTTTGCAAAGTAGTTACAGGGGCCTCCTATTTTGCCATAACAAGATTTGAAGTTCTGGGTTTTGTGTGTGTGTTGATTTCTTTATTTTAATACACACAGGAACTTTCTTCCTTGACGTTTTAATGTTTTATGGGTGTAGTGAGAAAGAAGGAAAGCTGGAAATTTGTCTTTAGATTTAGTGCTCAACGTTGCCACCATCACTATAGTTAACATATAATTGACAAAATTCAAGCTATTACCCTCATCGCCAAGCAAGGACATTCATGCTGTGGTTGGGCAGTAACTTACGATGCTGAAAATCCTGGTTATTTGGTTTGTTTCCAAAAGGGTTATTGTAAAATGCATGCTTGTGTTGGCATACATACACAAAATGTCCCTGTTAGGAGAGCAGAGTTACTGTCTAAATATTTTAAGGCTGTGTGTGTGATTCCTATCAGACTAGGTGATAAATATGCTGAAGGAAGACTTGAAAAGGAAATTTTAAAGCACATTATGATTAAGATTGGATTTGTGGGGCCAGCAAGGTAATGGAGCTTGCTGCTAAGACTGATAACCTGAGTTGGATGCCTGAAACCCACGTAGTGGAAGGAGAGAACTAACTCCCACAAGCTGTCCCCTGACCTCCACACATGAAATTTTGCACAAAAGTGTCCCACTCAAATAAAACAAATAAACAAATGCAAACTAATATAATGATGGGTTTGTGTTACATTGACAAGCTTTGTAAATTCAAACCTCCTCTTATTACTTCACAGCTATATTTGGTAACATGAACAGGGTTTTCTGCAAAGAGTGGGTGGGGATGGGTTCAACCACTAGCAAAGGCAGCATACCAGTGAAGGTCACTGTGCTGAGACACAAGATCATGTCCAGCAGAAAAATCATTTTTCTTACTGTATAACTTGCACCTCTGCCCATACGTAAGACTCAGCTATAATTTTATTGTTGTGGTGGTGACTTGTAGGGTCTTCTAGATCACTTTGGATATTAGCTTTTCTAATCTTTTCAGAAAATAAATGCAATTTAATCCAAGTTTTCCTAATTCATACTTTCTTTCTGGTTTATATCTCCTCCAAAATGCCACACTGCACTTGATAATAATGTTTTCTTATGTTCTATTAATAACAGTCCTTAGAGTTTATGAATTTAGCAGCTTCTATGTGCTCTAGATGTTCAATCCCCTTGAAATTTGACTGATAGTTTTCATCATTAGATTGTGGTAACATATTTTTGAGAAAGAGCATGACAATAAGGCACCATGCTCAGATGATTATACAATCATCATGGAGCACTAGCTGTGCGAAGGACTGCTGTTGGTATGTGATTCAACCAGTTTTTTCTGTTCAGAAGCTATGTCTTCCTCTATTATTCATTTACTAACCTTTTATATTAGCATATGAAATAAAATCTAATATGACTTCTCTGTGTGACTCAGTGTTCAGATGACATCACATGGTGCTTATGTGTCCCTTAAAGTATGGTATTATTCACTCGTTCTTTGCTCAGATTGCGCTCTATTTTCTCTTTAGTTTGCAAAAGGACCAGGTTGAATATTTTTCTTTCAGTTTCTCCATTTGTCCAAAGGGTCCTTCATTCAATTGTTAAATACTAATGTTTTAAATCAAGATTTTTGTCACTAAAAATATTCATATTACTTCTCTACCATTATATCTAAGATTTCTTAGCTAAATAAAGCAATGTTACACACATCTACTTGTAGATATACACACATGTGTGCACATGTGCACACACACATGTACACAAACAACACTATTCTGTATTTGTACATGTCTTTTTTCTATAACCATCTGCATTGGTATAAAGCTAAATTAAATTCCTACTAATGTTTTCAAATTTAATTCCTTACCACCATCTGTAGTACTCTGATCCAATCCCTGTTTTTCTGTTCTTCTTCTTCTTCTTCTTCTTCTTCTTCTTCTTCTTCTTCTTCT
>LOJH01062515.1:6671-16979 GCA_001685095.1 Ellobius talpinus
GGCTCACAACCATCTGTAATGAGATCTGGTGCCCTCTTCTGACCTGCAGATGTAGATGCAGACAGAACACTGTATACATAATAAATATAAATAAATCTTTAAAAAAAAACTACCTTGTTGGCTTGCTGTAGTGTTGAAAAAAAGAAAAAAGAAAACATTCTGCCAGTGATGCAGAATGACTTCTAGAGTAGTGTATCCTTTCTGGTCTTCCACTGCAGCAAGTAAGTTGCTATTAGTTCCTTTAAGGACAAAGACAACGCAAGTTGTTGTCAATAGATCTCAAATACCGTATCATGCTAGCTGTAGTGGCAGATGCCTTTAAACCTAGCATTCAGGATCTAGAGGCAGGTAGATCTCTGGTGAGTTTGAGTCCAGCCTGGTTTGCATAGTAAGCTCCACGCAAACCAGCGGGGGGTGGGGGGTAGTGAGAAAGAAGGAAGAATCTATGTCAACTCCCTGTTACTCATTCCAGGACCCCAAGGCAAGATGTTAATCCCACACACAAGGGGTTGGTGCATTCAGTCTTTCATGTATTAGTAAAAATTGTCTTGGCTCCTGCTGGGCCATGTTTTCCTTGCTTAGTATATTCTTTCTGTGGTTCCCATTGATTTTTAAATGGCCCATGGTTTCCATCTGATTCCAGTAGCACTTTCTGAGCATGTTTCTATGATCTAGTACCTGACAGAAACTGTAAGGGAGGAAAAGTGTGTTTCACTCGTGGTTCAGAGGTTCAGTTCATCGTGGCAGGAGAGTGTGCTGGAATAGCCACATCATGCCACACAGACAGCAGAGTGGAGCAAGGTGTAGCACAGAGGACAAAACCCTAGTGACCTGCTCCTCCAGTCAAACCAGGACTTTCTGCAGTCCCATCTTTTAGTAGCCCCCAGATTTGGAATCTGTCACCAGATTAACACATTCATTTAAACTGAAATCCTTAGAATTTAGTCATCTGTAGAAAAGCATTCACAGATAGACACACACACACAATTTCCTTTACTGATTACTAGTTAGTCACTTCCTTAGTCCAATCACGTTCACAGTCAAAATTGACCATCACAGCCTCTAAATATGTGGCTTAAGAAAATTTTAACTATTGTTAATACAGTTGAGTATGTAACAAATGAAGCATTTTCCTTCTTGAATGCAATTCTACACTTTAATAGACATAAAAATAATCTTAGCATTGAATGTTAAATATTTGTCAAGAAAGTCAAGACTTAGGACTTGGTCTCCAACTGTTAATTTCTAAGGTATCAGAAGAACAAGATTCACTTAAAGGAATAAGTGAATATCTCATTTGGATAGAAAGTAGAACATAAAATTTCAATATATGACCAGCTTGTCAGTTTTCAGTGTCTGTCATCTATCAGTCCTTATCAAATGAAACTTTTTAAACTAAATCTTAAAAATTCCCTTACAAATTATTCTGAGAACCATTAACACCTAAATTTTTATTCCTTAAGACATGAAATTCCCCAGAGTAAGTGAGCAACAGGAATGTGAATGAGCTATTTTCCATATCACTCTGTTCCACCATTTTTTACAGAAGGGACAGTGTGTTCTTTGTGTTCTGTTGATCTGCTTCAGCAGTACAGGTGAAATCCTAGATTTTCAGAAAACCATGGAAGTCTCACTCTTGCCCTTAACATTTGTTTGTTGAGGATTCAGCTTTATTTGAAGGACTAGAGACATTAATTTGAGATCATAACTTGCTAAGATCTGTATTTCACAAGAATAACTCTCCAACCATATTTACATGATTTAACAAGCTAAATTGGGATTCATTGTTTCCATTCATATTTACAGCTGTATAATTGCGTATGTCTCATCTAATTTCCAGAAAAGTGCGAATAATTAGGATGTTTGCAATTCTGGGTGTATTCTTCCATAATGAAGTAACGTTCATACAAAAACTCTGGTTTGGCATCTTGTGTTTTTCATTAAGAAGTAAATATGACAGTGTTTCGCTGTTATTATGTACAAGGTTGGTTTTTCCTGCTGGAAAATGTGATAGAATTAAATTATGATATCATTCGCTGGTGAGTTTTCTGAAGACCATTAAGAGTTTAAGTGAACCTTTGTCTGAACAAGTGCCACAGCTTTACTGGTAATGATAAAGGACTGGAAACAGAGTCTCTTAAACCCTAACCTTACTGCTGTGGGATGTGTAAAAATGTTTTGAACAACTAGCATAAATCTGAGATTTTACTGTTATTCCCTTATTAAGATCATTCAAGAAGACAGTCAATATTTTCAACAGTATTAATTGAAGTCGAAAAAATGATCCCAAATGGTGTAATTTTTAAGTGCTGAGTCAGCATAGGTATCCAGAAAGGGGTTAGTCGCTGAGGCCTCAAGAGATGAGAGAGGACTTGGAGAAGGGGTTTCTGAAAGCAGCCGTACAGTTTATCTGACTGAAGTAACAGGTGTTTTCTGGAACATTCTAAAATACTAGACTAGTTAAATTTGACCAAATTATGAACATAACCCAAAAGCTGAACATTTATTTAACATAATTAAGTTACTGTTCCTCATATATACTCTTCAAGGTTTGAAAATGGAGCATTGAATCCTCAAGGCAATTTCCAGTCAAATGTATATATAATTAAGGTATCTGTTGCAGGATGAGCATCAATGCCCTGAAAATAGGAAATCTAAAATGCTCTAAAATCAAAAGTTTTGAATTATCTGTATCATACAATGGAAAATGTCATACTTGACCTCATGTAATAGACTATAATCACAACACAGGCACACAAAAATGAAGTTGCCTTCAGCTTATGTGTACAAAGTATATATGAAACAAATTAAGCTTGTGTTTAGATGTGGGATGTGGGTCCTGTTTCCAAAATATCTCGTAATTTATGTACAGGTACCCTCAAACACAAAAGATTTTGAAATTGGAAAGCACTTCTAATTAGGGATCCCCAACCAGAATAAAAGGCATTCCTAAATGAAAAAGAAATGTAATGAACTACATTACTAGTTCTTTGCATGTATATTGTGCTATTTTGATACTCTGCGTGTGAGCAGACTGTTCACTCTGAGACATTTGTTGGGTGTCCACAGTGTTGCCAGCAGTGAATGCCAGATGAGAGTCCCTGCCCTCCAAGACCTCCCATTCTTTCTTCTGAGTGGAGTGTGGCAGGAAGCTGTCAGGGAAGTCAAGGGGGGGTTGTGATTTTATTTTTTCCCTAGACACTCAGGCCACTAAGATGAAGCTATTTCTATAGCACTGATAAGCAAAAGTTAATGCCATTTTACTAAAAAGTTTCAAAGTTGGCTTTTCTTGCAAGAGTGGATTTGCTACAGTGTGAAAGAATACCTGATTTCACATGGCCACCAATGCTCTTTCAGATGAATGCACTGGACAGTCTTGGACAGACTGCTTTGCATAGAGCTGCCTTAGCAGGCCATCTGCAGACCTGCCGCCTCCTGCTAAGTTACGGCTCTGACCCTTCCATCATCTCCCTGCAAGGCTTTACAGCAGCACAGATGGGGAATGAAGCAGTGCAGCAGATTCTGAGTGGTGAGTTCCACTTCCCATTCCTTCTCCCCCAGGCTGGGGCCACCTGACCTGAGTGCTTGCTTCTCACATCTCCCCGTCCTAACTCTCAAAATTAGACGTAGCAGCCTACTGAAAACTCAGGAACCAGATGCGAATAATTCAATATAGTTTATTCTTCTTTCTCACTCACTGGCCTTTGTCTGGGCTCCATCTGCTGTAGACAAAGAGAAACAGAGAGACAGCTGTAGACTGGTGGTCAAAAGCCTGGCCCCTCTACTTCCTATAAGCAGTACACTCAAGCTCTGTAGGCCCTGGGCCCCCTGTATAGCAGGTACCTTATGGCACCATCTATCCAGAAATAAAATTCTTAAGATTATCAATACATGTTACATGATCTAACTATACTTAAAAATACATTAAAACTTCCTAAGCATCTATATTGAAAGATCCTAATATGAGGAGGAAAATGCTAGTAAGCTGCAGACAGTCTTCCAGTTATTACATAACAGCTTGAACAGGACACAGCTCGAAGACCAGAACTGACCCACAGATGTTTTCAAGGGCTCCTAAGAATTGCAGCCCAGTAGAGAAGCACAGAATCTCAAGTACATAGTGGTGGTGATAGGCGTGTGAATGCTGCATATGGGAAGCAACCTCAAGAAGTAATTTTACNGTGCATAAAAATGGCTTCCTAACTCCCAGAATTAAAAGTAACAGCCTACTGAAAACTTAGGAACTAGATGCTAAAGATTCAATATAGTTACTCGTCTTCCTCACTCATTGACCTTTCCATCAGTCTTCACCACTGGAATATGGACAAGAGTTTAATCTTGAATATTAAACACCTGCCTTATACAGAGCAGCAGGCTATCTACTGCAGAAAGAGAATTACTCCCTCACAAGGAAATACATCTTTTAAGAACTTGTAATCATTTTATAAGTTAGGATTTTTATGAAATATTATTTTGTGCTTTTTACTGGGAATCAGTCACTACTAAATTTTTCTTTATGTGAGTTATAACTATAAATAAACATAGTTACTGCATTAATTTCTCACAATATTGTACATAAATTTTAACAATGGTTAACAAAATGGGGATGAAACATCAAATAAATCCAGCAAATTGGATCCATATAATGCCTTTAAAATGCCTTCAAAGCAAATGTATTTCAAATATATGATTTCTGGAGAAAATGAAATTGAATATGGAATCAAATAAAAAGTTTCAGTTACTATTATAATTCTACTCTAAAATTGATTTGTGATACATATAATTAAATGCTTAACTTAGGAAATGGTAGGACTCAGTTTGCCATATTATTGATCTAGAAAGATAATGCAAATAATAGAACTGTCTAAAGTAGGGCCTTTTAAAACCATGGAGAAACGTTGGGTTTTCTTTGTGTTTTGTTTGAGGGTTTTTATACTAATATTTCTACATTCCCAGATCTCTTTTTAATTTTTAACCTCAAGACACAGTCTAAGTTGCCAATGCTGGTCTTGAACTCACTCTGTAACCTAGACAGGCCTTGGATCTTTAATAGTCATGCCTCACCTACTTCTTCAGGAGCTTGGATTTGCCTTCCAAGCCCCGAAACAAGTCTGTTCTAAACTTAGTTTTTCAGATTTGTGCAGATGCAGTGCTGCCCAGCTGCTGTCGTTATAAGTCAGCATGTTTAACGTTTACTCTTCAACCTTTCCATAGTTCTTAAAAGCATTCTAGCTGGTGCACAAGATATTTTGCTTGACTAGAAAACGACTCTTTCCTAGTCATTCCCCATCAGCATGCTGTGATGAGTAACCTAAGGACACAAAGGATGCTTAGCTGAGTTTTCTGTTGCTGGAATCACTCTCATAGAGATGCGGTCGAGTGTTGCAGGACAGCTTCACTCACCTGTGAGTGTAGCACACATGCACTGTGAGGATGGAGACGGGGAACCAGAAAGGAGGCGAATACAGGTAGCCAAAAGAATTAGGTTTGACACAATGAGTCTAATTTGAAGTTGACCAAAATCAACTTGGCAAATATTTTTTGAGTTGTGTTTATAAAAGGGAAATATAAATAGGATCAAGGATCTGGTTCTAGTCCTTAGCAACTCCACAGACTAACTAGTGCAATATAACACATTCTTTAGGGAGAAATAATTTTAAAATGTACTTCATTGTCTGAGATATTCTTTTTTCCTCTTTAGTCTTGGTCTTTTATCTGCTTTAATCTTAGTATTTTATCTGCTAAGTATTATTAATATGATCAAATAGTTTGTCTTCTATGGAAGAATTCTTTAACTTATCTATAAAAGTCACTCTCCTGAACAAAGTACTGTAGAAAAACTAAAATGTTTCTTCTAAAATCTGAAGCCTTTTGTAGCATCATTTGATCCTCCCACTTGGCCTGTGAACTCAGTATCTCTGATCATGACATAATGTAATCTTAAACTGGAAAGAACTTTGAGGACAACCACCTCTCACACTCAAAATGCAAAAACTAAGGTAATATGCTGGCTAGATGGCTCAGTGGTTATAGGTGCTTGTTGAGCAAGCCTGACAACCCGATGGATGGAGAGACCTGACTCCTGATCTCTGGCTTCCATGAGTGTTATGGCACATGTATCCTGGACACTAGTAATAATAAATAAAAATATCAGAAATCTGAAGTATCCTCCAAAGTTCACATAGAGCCCAGGCCTGTGGTCAGATTTCCTGCCACACACTCCTTTTGTATTGATGTATGTACATTCTGAAAACCACATTTAACATGAGCATATTGAATTTTTTAAAGACCAGTGTTGAATAAATTTTTGTTATATTTATACTTGATAAATCAAAATATCTGACTTGTACCTAAATGTAATAATCAAACTCAATGTGTTCTGTTTAGCATTGTTATCATATCTCCCAGTTATCTAAGCATAGGAAAGTCTGGAGATGTTTTTGATCTCCTGTCTCCAGCTTTACTCGCTCCTCTTTGAAACAGTCTTTAACCAGAACATTTGATGACTGAATAGTGGAGCATCAAAGTGTTCCCCTGTGCTAGAATTATTTAAACTGGATGTCAGTAAGGTATAAATTGAAGTAAAGGGTGCTTATCTGAGTAAGTTGGGGAAGTAACCATCACAGATATGGCTAACCTTAATCTCTCTTCCCTCACCAAACAATCTCCTTCCATAACTTCCTATAGTAACCCAAAAGCCAATCTAATCTTTCCTTTCTTGGATACAGAGAGTACTCCTATCCGCACTTCTGATGTGGACTATCGACTCCTGGAGGCATCAAAAGCTGGGGACTTAGAAACTGTGAAGGTAAATAGTGCCTTTACTCTTACTGTTGGAGTCTTGCCACCGGGTTCATTTGTATGCATCTACTACTGAAAACAAACTTTTTTAAAAAAAAATTAAAAACAATTGACGATATATCTAGACAGGAGAGTTCTCTGCTACTAAGATTTTCCCACTTTGTGCCTAGTAGCACCTAAACCATAAAAAAAATAAGATATGCATGCATACAA
This sequence comes from Ellobius talpinus, assembly GCA_001685095.1. NCBI lineage: Eukaryota > Metazoa > Chordata > Mammalia > Rodentia > Cricetidae > Ellobius > Ellobius talpinus. The sequence goes on from LOJH01062515.1 coordinate 13,686, forward strand.
TTTTGTTACATCAGGTGTAATAAAAATTAGAATTTCTGTGTGCATGTGTGCACATGTGCAGTGGTACCTGTGTGGAAGGGACAACTTTCTAGAGTTAGTTTTCTTTTTCCACCATGGGGAACCTGGGATTTGAATTCAAGCTGTCTGGTTTGGTGGCATGTGCCTTTACCCCATGAGCCATTTTGTTGGCCTGGAATACAAATTTTAAATTTCTCTGTTTGTATGCAGGTCGTCAATATGTACTTTCAAGTTTCTAAACGATACATTCACAATAAAGGAAAATTTAATTTTGGTAGTGGAATGTAAATGTCCAAAGAATACAAATTGAAAATTCAGTCCAGTGTATTTCTTTCCGAAAAGACTAAGAAATTATTAGAAGCTAACTCAGTGTGGTAGCTCATGCCTTTCACCCCCTTGGAAAGCTGAGGCATGAGCATTGCTGTGAGTTCTGGGATAGCCTGCACTATATGAGTGATACTCTACCTCTTCTCTTCCTACCACCACCTCCTGGGGGGAAGGGAAGAGAGAGGATTAGAGGGAGAAGGGAAGGAAAAGGTTGTTCACTGTATGAAGTGTATTAAAATTTGAAAAACAGGATATACAGTTTCTTTGGCATTCAACCAGAAAAGAATAGAATCAAGCTTGTAGGTTCTACAAAGCAAGTTTCTCTTGACCCACATTCAAGGAGACTCTCTTTAGTTTCTTTAGTTCCTTGTGGTCAAGTTGATTTGAGCAGAGAACAGCTAAGTGTACCGTAAAAGTTCGTGTGTGATGGATGAGATTGACACAGAAGAGGCGGGAGGCTCCATTTGCTGCCCTTGGGGGTTCTGTTGGATTGGTCTAGGGCATGCTGACAAAGACTAAATTCCCTATATATATATACTGAGAGTGTCTGTGATCACTGTACTGACAAACAGAGTGGGGATTCTCCTTTGGAGCACTTTGAAACAGTATGTGGCCCAGACTGTCCTCAAACTCACTGTGTAACCCACACTGGCCCCCAAATTAAAGATCCTCCCACCTCACCCTCCCCAGCTCTGGGATTTTAGGTGTGCTTCACCATTTCTGGCTGTCATGCTGATTTTTAACATTTTAATTACCTCATCCCAAGAATATTTGCTGTATAATAATAGTGATCTAAATGCTACACAATTTTAGAGAAAAATCTATGAATGATTGTTAATGGTGTTGTTTCTGTCTCTGTGTCTATGTACACCACAAAAGCAACTCTGCAGCCCACAGAATGTGAATTGCAGAGATCTGGAGGGCCGGCATTCTACACCCCTACACTTTGCTGCAGGCTATAACCGCGTGTCTGTTGTGGAGTACCTTCTACACCATGGAGCTGATGTCCATGCCAAAGACAAAGGGTATGTGTTCAAATCCAGGTCTTTGGGCTTCATTTTCCTCATACTTAATCTATTTATTTATTTTTAGCATAAAATTACATAATTTTTACCTACAGAACATAACTGCTTTCTCTAGAACAAGAAAATTTACAAATGACAGATACTCTTTTTTGAAACATTGTGTTTTGGTGTTGTAGGTGCTTTCCCCACTTAAACAATATACATGTTTCACTTAAATCATGATTTAAACAAACACACAGTACAGAAAGACAAGGGTCATTCATCCCACCTCCTAAAGATGCAAAGTGAGCAGTTTGCCTGTAATTCTCCAGCTTTATCTTTGGTTGTGTACACCAATTGTGAATGGCTTGGATTGTGTGCACTTAGCACCTCTGAATTTGCACTGTGCAGTAGCTAGGCGAGGGTGCTGTTCAGTAGTCTGCTTTGATCTTCACCTGGTCTCACCCAGTAGGAGGTATGTATGGGATGCCTTCTGATTTGGTGCATCCCTTGCATGCCTGTGTGTAGAATTTTATTTCATTTGTGAATGTTTTCATGTAATCTGTAATTTGTGTTCATCTTCTCATATTTTTTGCTATTAAAAATAGATGATTTCTTCTAAAAAGAATTCAATCCATGCCAGAATCACCAGTGTTAATAGAAATATAATTCTGTTTCTACCAGTTTAAATTGTATTTTTATATTAGATGAATTATTTGACAAACCAGGTAAAACTTTTCAAGCAGCTACTTAGAAATGTAAGAAGAGTATTTTAGCCAGAAGATTTTCCATAGTCTGAGTTAATTTTGCACCTGCTCAGATAAACCAGCTGTGTTCTATGCACTTGCTTTGCATAGAGCTATCTATAAGTGAAATTGCATGACTTAGGCTTCAGGCAACCATTATGTATTTATCTTTCTAAAGTAATGCACCAAACATGATGATTTGAGAACATCATCACTAGTTGTGTGCTCCTATGACTCATTGTAGCACTAGCATATTTCAATAAAGCCATCATTTCAGAGGACACTGATTTCTAGCTAGAACGGCACTGGTATCTTGTTTTTACTGTGTACTACATCAACTAAAGCTGATCCTTCAGTGCACTGATTTGGAAGTCTGTCTTTTTGAGCTACCTTTGAGAATGTCACCTGGTTTCTGTGAAAATGTCATCTGCAAGTTTCCTTAGGAAACAAGGGTGCTAGGTTCTCTTACTTGAGTAGAATTTATAACAGAGCCTTTATTTCCCTTGGTGAATTCTCTTCTTATGGGGGAAAGGGTTAGAGTTTGGTTTGTTTGAGATGAAGGTTTCTCTCTGCAGTCTGGCCCCCTGAAAATTGCTGTGTGTAGACCAGGATGAGCACAAACTCACAGAGATCTGCCTGTGCCTCCTAATTGCTGCGATTAAGGCGTGAACCACCACTGGAATCAAATTTGAGTTTTCATTGCTTGGTACATCAACATTTTAAATTGTGCAGAGAAACCGCTACTGAAATGTTATGAGTTAAAAAATAACTAAAACAAATGGTGAAACTTGTCAACTGAATAAGTAGATGTCCTGTATATTTTACATATTGCATATTACATTATTGTATATTATGCATCATATAAGTATGCTAAGAATTTTCATTAATAAAATCAAAGTCAAAGAAAATCTGAGAGATGATAAGAACAGATTGGTTAGTGTTTGTGCTAATACTTTATAGTGTACAGAGCTTTGCATTGCTAGAATGAAAGTAAGAATTGAAAGGATTATGTTAAACAGGCCCAGTATCCCGGCTGCTTGGGAGACTGAGGCAGTAGGATTTGAAATCAGTGCCTGCTTGGTTTATAGAATGAGTTCAAGAATATCTATCTTTTTTGTTTGTTTGTTTAAGAAATTTTTTTTAGATTTTTTTATTATTATTATTTATTATGCTGGAAGAGGGCACCAGATCTCATTTTG
>LOJH01062519.1:0-10851 GCA_001685095.1 Ellobius talpinus
CAGACACCCTCTCCTCTGCTGCCCAAGGAACAAGTTGGGGACATCTCCTTGGACGCCTGGGAACCCCTCCTAGATGGGCTTTTTAATTAGAACACAGCCACCCAAGTCAAGGCTGCATCCCCAACCTCCCTTGCAGCTAAGATAGCCATGTGATTAAATATCGAGCAGAGGAGATGAATAGATACCATTGTCAGAGCAAGCATCCCTTTGGGGAACATCACCCTCCCTCCCATCTCTCTGCTGCTTAGCTACTCAGGATGCATGGGAACCAGTTCATGCTGAGCAGGCAACATCCCAGGTGTGGCAAAGCAACCAAAGGAACCTCGGGTTCCTGAATGGAAATGGCCACCAAACCAGCTCTGGACAGCCTCCTGCTTTAGGACCCTGTTGTTTGGCATTTTGGTAACTAATTTTATCTTCTAGACTGTCCTCTACACCAGGCATTCCAGTTAACATGTTTAATTAATTGCAGCTGGAGAACTGGCTCAAGCTCTTCCAGAGGACTCAAGTTTGACTCCCAACATCCATACCAGGTGGCCCACAACCACTTGTAACTCCAGCTCCAAGGGATCCAATGTCCTCTTCTGGCCTCTGAGGGTACCTGCACACATGTGGCATACATGTACAAAACACACATATAAATAAAAATAAATCTTTAAGACAGTGTTTGATCATCCAGATATTTACTTAGTGTTTGTGTGCACAGTTATTATGTAGGTGTGTATGTGTGCATGTGTGCATATGAACCTGGTGGTCACCCTCATGGGCCATTCCTCAGAAGCCATCCACCTTGTTTGCTTTGTAAGTATGTGTGCATGGTGTGTGTGTGTTGTGTGTGTGTGCAGCAGATGTGCACACCCATGCAAGCACAGGTAGGGGCCAGAGGTCAGTATCAGGTCAACAACCCTCTCTATTGTTTTTGAGAGAGGGCCTTTCACTGTATCTAGAGCTAACCATTTTAGTGATGTTGGCTGGCCAGGAAGCCCCCAGAATTCACTTGCTTCCCCAACCTCCCCCAACCAGTGCTAAGGAGACAGATGCATGTCACGTACCCAGATTTTACATGGGTGCTGAGGACCCAAACTCAGGTCCTTATGCTTGCACAGCTTGAGGCCAACCTGGGCTACATGAGACCCTGTCTAAAACAAAACAAAGCAAGTTTGAGGATGTAAAATAAAACATTGTTATTATCCTGGTAGGATAAACAGTTGATGCTGCTGGCTTCTTGTGGCTAGAAATTCCAGATATTGGACATCTTCCTGCAGTCACAGGACACTCCCCTGCCTCCAACCAACAATGGTCCATGCTGTCGGCTGAGAATCTCTACTCACCTTTCCTGAAGTTTGGTGTTCCCATCACCAATGTGGGGACCACCAAGCTGTTGTGTTTTTCCCAAGTACCCAGATGGGCACAATCCTGCTTTTGAGAAAGAACAATCCTGAAGAGGGAGCCATGAAACCTTTATTAGATTTGAATAAATGAAGATGGAAGCCACAACAGAAGAGAGAGATGAAGTCTGCCCAGTTGTGCCACAAAGTCAAGTAATGAAGACTCCACACAGGAGGAGCTTCCAGGGTGGGCAGGCGAGGCTAGGCTCAGTCCCAGAAGTGCAGCGTGGGATAGAGAGGGAGCATGGGCAGGGGCTCCTGTCGGCCACCTCAGCCTAGGGGAAGGGTGGAAGACTCCAGCAGAGGGAAGGCACTGGAACCTGCTGTGGACAGTCCTCGCACTGCTGCAGAGAGCCCACTCCACACCCAACACTGCTTCCTCTGCCAGGGCCCCCATTCTCTCTCACACACACAACTTCCCACATACTAGTGCCTGCCCGCTGTCACACACACACACACACACACACACACACACACACACCCTTTCCAAAGTCCTGCCCTTCTGCACACCCCCACCATACACTATCACTCATTCTAAGCCTGAGTCCACTGAAGTGGGTGGGGCTGGTCTGAACCAAGCTGCCATCACTCTGATGAAAGGCTTCTCCTGGGGCAGCTTTGAGGCCAGCTCGGTGGCGCAGCTGCGAGGCAGAGATGGGAGCTGAAAGCAATTGGGAATTCTGTAGGACAGTCATACCTGACTCCAGATGGAGGGGAAGAGGGCTGAACAGCACTTAAAGGCACTGAGGGCCAGTGGAGGATGTCCCCAGAGCTAGGAAGGGAAGGCATGATTTTGAGCCCGGAGCAGCAAATAAGATAGATATTCGAGTGCCTGGTTTTTACACAAGGGGCGGGCCTCCCTGAACAACAAGGGCCTCTACTGGGCTACAGATGCATGGATGGAAAGATCAAGGGGTTGTCCTCTGGCTCAGGCTTCTGGACCTCCGAAAGCCAGGTTGTCCCGCACCATCAGCGTCTTACGGAGATCACGGTCCACCAGGGGGCGCTTCATGCGCCACTTGTGCGCCTCCTGCAGGCCAGGCTCGAAGTAGTAGATGCAAGCTCCAAAGCCCACCAGGATGAGGACGGAGATGACCAGGTAGACAGGCACGAACCAGTCCAGGAAGTGCGGCATCGCGGAGGCTTTGGCTGCCAAGACACAGTCATGAGGACACGAGAAGGCTCCTTGGTAGTACCCACCCAGAGAGAGACCCGAGAACCTTCCAGCATCATATTACAGATGGGGAGACTGCCTAGGGTAGTGGGAGACTGTGCCTGACCAAGACGTCAGGGTGACTCAGCGGCCTTCCCACAGGCACCGTGCTGTGTCCCCTTCACATGAAAACACTCCTAGTCATCCTTCAAGAAAGAGATACACAGCTGCTCTGGCTCCAGAGTCTGGGCCACTGTACAAGTTGCGTAAGTCTGGGCCGCCACTTCCTGGGATGGAAGGGGAAACTAGTCCAACCCCAGCACAGGTCATGGTGAGCATTCACCAATCCTTGTGGGTGTGCAAAGCACTCTCTGCAAGAGGACAGGTGGGGAGGAACTTCTTCTGGTCTCCCTGCACCCCGAGGCCTGGCTGAACTCTGCCTTCTGCGTCTTGCTTTCACCCCGCCCACCCGCTCACACATGCAAGGATGACTGGGGCCTCAGCTATATCAGGCAGTGTGGCCTGGTGAAAATACGGTGTTCAAACACCCATCCCCAGGGCCCCTGGCCTGGTATCAATAGCGCCTGCACAGCCCAGTTTTGTAATTATGAGGCCACGGTCGCTAGCACCATATAACTTGGGTAAGATCAGAGCGTATTTGGCTGTAAATGGAAATGACAGCTCCTGAGTGGTAGGGATCTGGGGCTACTAAGTGGGTCAGTGTATGTAAGATTTCCTGTACCCATGCCTGCTGTGTATATAGGCCCTACAGTGTTGTGTTTATACTCTGACCTTCAGCTGCCTTATCTGAAAAAAGAAATCGAAATAGGCCTCAGTTCCTAAGTGCATTGTAAATTAAACTTAAACATTTTATTGATCCTGTGTGCGCACGCGAGCGCATGTGCATGTGTGCATTCAAAGCATGTGCACATGCATGTGTACACATGTGATAGCATGAGTGTGGAAGCAGGAGGATAACTCTCAGTTGTTGGATCAATCCATATGGGTCTGGGAGAAGTGACTCCAACTGCTGAGCCATCTCACCAGTCCTATTTACAAAAGAAAAGAAAAGAAAAGAAAAGAAGAAAAGAAAAAAGAAAGGTTTTAGCCAGGTATGGTGGCGCATGCCTATAATCCCAGCACTCCAAAAGCAGAGGCAGGCAAATCTCTGAGTTTGAGGGCAGCCTGGTCTACAGAGGGAGTTTCAGGACAGCCAGGACTATATAGAGAAACCCTGTCTCAAAAAAAAGGGGGGGGGACTAGGCGGTCATGGTGCCAGCCCTTGGGAGGCAGAGACAGGAAGATCTCTGTGAGTTCAAGGCCAGCCTGGTCTACAGAGTGAGTTCCAGGACAGACTCCAATGCTACACAGAGAAAACCTGTCTCAAAAACAAACAAATTTTTTTTTTGAAACAGGATCTCATATAGTCCAGGCTGGCCTTAAATTCACTATGTACTTGACGATAACCTTGAACTTCTGGTTCTCCTGCCTTCACCCCCCAGTGCTGGGATTACAAGAGTTTGACACTATGCCTGGTTTATGCAGTACTGGGGATCAAACCTGGGGCTTCACACAGCATCTCAGCCAGACAACTGTTGCTTTGAATGAGCCACAGAAGGAGAAAGCAAGAACATGGACGGGAACATGTAAAGTGTTTCACAAAGTCATGTGGACCCAGACTGCTCAGACTCTGTCCTGGTGGTACCTTGGATGAGAATGGTCCCCACAGGTGCCTATGTTGGAACACTTGGTCCCCAATTGGTGGAACTGTCTGGGAAGGATTAGGAGGTGTGGCCTTGTGTGGCCTTGTTGGAGGAGGTGTGGCCTTGTTGGAGGAGGTGTGGCCTTGTTGGAGGGGGTGTGGCCTTGTTGGAGGGGGTGTGTCATTAGAGATGAACTTTGAGTTTTCAAAAGCTAATCCCCATTATCTCACTCGTGCTTTCTCTGTCTCTGTCTCTGCTTCTCTCTCTCTCCCTCTCTCTCTCTCTGCCTCCTGCTTGTGGATAAAAATGGGAGCCCTCGGCTGTTCTCACCATCACACCCTTATTCCACCATCACAAACTCCAGCCCTCTGAAACCATAAGCCCAAGTTACTCTCCGAGTTTCCTTGCTTGTGGCATTTTGTCACAGCAGTGGAAAAGAAACAAATGCAACCACCATCTGTGCTCTGCCCAGCCTCGCTACCTCAAGTCCCACACCTTGTGCTCTCATGGAATCGAGTGCCAATCACCTGCTGCAGTGCAGTCCCCACCTTCGTGGCTGCTTTGGTCTTCCTTAGTTCCCTTAGTTCTCTGCATTCTTAATTATTGGGCAAACTTCCATTTATACTTCAAAAGTCCCATCACCAATCACTTTCTTCAGGGACGGAAAGATGCAGGGTCCATTTACCCCACCCCTAAACCTTCCTTAGGTCTAGGAAAGCATGGTCTGAGGAGCCCCCTTCTGCATACCCGGCAGGGTCCAGCATTTTCGCAGGCTTAGCCAGGGCATATTGGCTGGGTGTCACTGTCTGTAGACAGAGGACAAACAGACACCTAGACAAGCCACTTTGCAAAGGATTACTCAACTGAGAAGTGGCAGAGCTCATTCCCAGTGATGACCTGAGGTTCAAGTCCTCAGCAACAGGAAGAAATTTCCCAAGCGTGAGGACATGATCCACCCTGGCTTCTGGTGGTGAGAGGGACAGGGGAGTGGACAGAATCACCTCCAGAGCAAGTTGAAGAGAAACGCCATTATTCTGACCTCCAAACTCCAGTTTCTCCTGTGTCCCCTAGTCCCAGGTGACCTGTCACCTTCAGAGATAGAAAGATGCTGCTTCCTGGTCACGTGTCTACCTGTCTCTCCCCTTCCCCAGGTTTTCCATTGGCTGTCCTGAAATACAGCCAACAACTAAAGGTGCCCTATTTCTGGAGGGACTTATTAAAGGGCAGTCATCACCGTGAGTCAGGACTAGAGCAGCAGAGGTGGAGACGGTGCAAGGCTCAGCCCCTCCTACACACCGTCCTTTCTGGAGAGCCAAATAAAGCATTCAGAATTGCTGGGTGGGGAGGCTGCAGTGGGAGGGAGAGAGAGGGGCTCCAGGACAGAACAAAACTTCAGTCTGAAAACGACAGTCTGGGGCAAAGCAGTATCTCTCTATTTCACTTGCAGAGCTTGGGGTCCCCCTGCCTTTCCAATACCCGAGACAAAAATCCATGCATTCTAGGGCAGCAGAATCTAGAACTTTTCCTGATTTCTCAGGGGACTGACATAAATGAAAAGGAAAACACCCACAATCTCTCTCTATGACCTTGGACCACCCCTCACCCTCTACAGGCTGCAGGGTTCCCTGTGCACAATGGCAGGATGGGGATGAGGGTTGCCAGACAATTGCTAAGAAAATAGCCAAGACGGTTTCAGCCCAGGTTCTGTAAAGGTTACAGAGCCCCATTCCCTGTCCCCAGGCTGCTAGCTACACTCAGTGTCCCCAGCATGCCTGCAGACTCACCTCATACCCACAGACGCCTGGTCTGCACTCTCTGCACAGAGTGCACTGCCTCAGCCTGAGCAGCTCAGAGTTGGCCTGTAGACTCAGTCGCAGCTGCTGTCCCCAGAGACACTGCCATCTGTGGCCGCTGTGCTAGCTAGAGGCAGGGAGTGACAGGCCAATTCTCCCACGGGAGATGGAGCTTCTCTGGTCTGAAGGCCTCTGAGTCGGCCAAAAGGCAACAATCCTGAGCCTGCTTGGCACCCTGGTACCTCTCCTTGCCATCAAAGACCCTTCCCTCTGCACCCCCACATTCAGGATGGCAGGAGGTGGGACCTGTCTCAGCCAATCAGCAGCCAGACAACGCAAGGGCTTTATCCTCTGTTGCCCTGGCAACCAGCTTTTCTGGATCCCTCCACTGTACACGTGGTTCAGCAGATGACAGGGAGGGCAGAATTCAGGGAGGGATGAGAGTCACCTAGCAGGGACTAGGTCCCAAGGATGGCAGACAAAGAGGAGGGAACCCAGGACAGACTAGGGTCTCTGTCAGGTGGACAAAAACACACCAATAGTAAGAGGCAGAGCTAATGAGGGTTCCATGTTATAAAGGGATGACCCAGAACTGAGACTGAGGGCCAGGGTGGGCTGTTTCAGTGATCTCTTGCTCCTGGCTAGACACTGTTTTCTGTCTTCATTTCTATGAACCCATTTGATATTCATCTAAGGTCACAAGGCTGAACAAGAGCAGTTTTCTAGGTAAGCACACTAGCCTGCTTTCTGGGCCCCTCTGACAGCTACACACACACACACACACACACACACACACACGTGCATTCCTTATCATCTCACCAGGCACTAGCATCCCCACTCAGTCTGCCTGCTGGCCACGTGTTGTCCTGCTTGACCACGAAATAGCCCAGGATCAGAGAAGTGAAGCTGATGGATTTGAAGTCACGGGCGAGGGTTGGGGGTTTGAGAGCCAAGCTTTAAGCCTGGATTCTCCCCGGGGGGCTCTAGATAGAACCTGTAGTCTGTGAGATGTCTCATCCAGTGCACATTCTATGAACAGCAATAGCTGTTGTCTCAAAAGGATAGACCAGCCCCAAGGTCCCAGAAGGTACAGAAGATGCATGGAGGACCCAGTTCCCCAGAATGTGCTCCCAGAAACCTGAGGACACACAGAGGTGGAAGGCGGCACTGGGTGAAGTGGCTTTGGGACCCTCAGTCCCCTAACATGCCACCATGCTACCTGGGAGCTCTGAAGTGAAGTGGGTCCTTCCCAGTGTTTGTGGCTTAGGGAGGAGTGAGTCGAGGTTCCAGGTACGCTAGGGAAAGTGTACTTTTGGGTAAAATACACCTGTTATACCCATAGATCCTTTTTTTAATTATTGTGTTAATTGTGTGTCCCGCTGTGGTCTAGGTATGGAGCTCAGAAAACAGCTTGCATGAATCAGTTCTCTTCTACCACATGGGTTCCAGGAATCGAACTCAGGTCGTGGGGTTTGAGGCAGCACGTACCCTGACCTGCTGGGCCGTCTCACAGGACAGTTTCTCTTTCTTTAATGCCAGATATGGAAACTATAACCTCTCATCTCATGTGTTATGTGTGAGCTCTGCATCACCAAACCTGATTTGCATAATAACTTATTTTTTTTCTTCTTTTGAGAACTTTGCTATGTAGCTCTGCCTATCCTGGAACTCACTCCCTACATAGACCATCCGGCCTTGATCTACCTGACCCTTCCTTTCAAGTGCTGGGACTAAAGGCTTGAACCACCTATTCTCAGCATGTATAGTAGCTTCATATACGCCAATAATGTCTCAAATATGTAAAGTGTGATAAATGGTCTGTAGGTATTGTTTTAGCCACTGCCTTAGTTAGGGTTTCTATTGCTGTGAAGAGACACCATGACCACAGCAATTCTTTTTTTTTTTTAATGTATACAGTGTTCTGCCTGCATGTATCCTTGCAGGCCAGAAGAGGGCACCAGATCTCATTACAGGTGCTTGGAGCCACCATATGGTTGCAGGGAATTGAACTCAGGACTTCTGGAAGAGCAGTCAGTGCTCTTAGCCACTGAGCCATCTCTCCAGCCCCCACAGCAACTCTTATAAAGGAAAACATCTAATTGGGGCTGCCTTACAGTTTCAGAGGTTGGTCCAGTATCATGGTAGCAAACATGGCGGCACACAGGCAGACATGGTGCTGGAGAAGGAACTGAGAGTGCTACACCTGGATCCACAGGTAGCAGGAGAGACTGTGTACCACACTGGGCATAGCTTGAGCAAATGAGACCTCAAAGCCCGCCTCCATGGTGACACACTTCCTCTAACAAGGCCATACCTACTCCAACAAGACCTCACTTCCTAATAGTGCTACTCCCTATGGGCCAAGCATTCAGACACGAATCTTGGGGGCCATACCTACTTAAACTAGCACAGCCACTAATTCTTTTAGTCATAGAAAAGCTTCATGGGAACCTCGTGTGTAACAGAGGTAAAGCCAAGTGACTTGTATTAAAGGGTAAGATCTGTGGACCTCAACACTCAGATTCCCCATCTGGTATCCCACCAGGGCCTCACAGGAGTCAGTCTTCAGAAAAATGTCAGTGGGGCAATGATGGTGCACACTTTTAATCCCAGCAGAGGCAGGAGGATCTTTGTGAGTTTGAGGTCAGCCTGGTCTACAGAGTGAGTTCCAGGACAGCCAGGGCTACACAGAGAAACCCTGTCTCAAAAGAAAGAAAGAAAAAGAGAAAAGAAAGGAAGAAGAAAAGTTGACTCAGAAGTTGACTCTCTCTGTAAGTATTCATGAGATAAAACCCTTGAGGCCTGGGCATAGCCTTCCTGTTAGCCCTGACCCTTCATCACAGTATAGAGAATACATACAACTATCTTCTATGCCATTGCCCACATTGACAGGTTCCAACTCTCCTTTGGCCCCTCAGCCAGCAATCATCTCTCCAATGGAGTGTGGTGTGCTTGGGTTCCCCTGGGACATTTAATGCACGTTTATCTCGCACCTTCGCTGGGGCTCCCAGCTGCTCCCTGATGCCTCTCCATGTTGGCACTGCAGCTGTTTTTGCTGATGACCCCGAGACTGAGTTCCCTATGCCCAGCATTGGCCTTGCCAAGGGCACCTGTTGATTAACTGGGTCTCATCCCGGAACCTGCTGAAAAGCCCAGACCGAAATCCAAAGTCTTTCCATGGCCTGCGACCCTGAGGGGACATCACCTGGCCCGCATCTCCTCCACTTGCTCTGGCCCCAGGCCTCTGTGATCTCAGATTCTCACCAGGGCTCCCCACTGGGGTCTCTGCATTTCAAGGTTTTCTGCAGAAGCTTTTTATCCTCTATTGGTTCCTCCCTCTAGGAGATGGGAATGGGCCCCAGCATCTTCCTAGTGGGGCCTCCCTTGGTCCAAAGTAACTTCCTCTCATCCATCACCCCCTTGCCTGCTTTACTTTTTTCTTCATAGTTCCTGTTAATGTCTGATTTTCGGGGAGCCCCTTGAAACTCTAGGCCGTTAGAATCAAAGTGCTGCCTGTGTGGGGAACAGCAGCTCCATGAAGCCTTTGAGTTCCTTCTCTTTCCAAGTGGGACAAGTTTAGTGTACAGTAAGGATTTAGGTTGGTCAAGGATAAGACAGGCTCTCTCAGAAGTCATAATAAGCACAGGGTCTCTAATCTACATGGGAAGTAGAGAAAGACAAGCTCTCCTGGGAGCATGGGGATCATGGAGAGAGTAGAAAGGGAGGGGGAGGAAGAGAGGGGAGCAGAGAAAAATATATAGCTCAATAAAAAAATTGGAAAAAATTTTTAAAAAAGAGGAGAGGAAGTTAGAAAAGGGATGGGGGGTCAGGTCTGGATAAAAGAGGAGGTGGAATCAGTGTGAGGGAATATTATCTAAATACATTGCATTCATGTACGAAATTACCGAAGAATAAATTTTTAAAAATTTAAAAATAAAAATTAAGCACAGTGTCACCCTTGTCTCCCTCCATCACAGGCTTGACATAATGTCTTGTGTATCTGTATTCCTAAACTTAGATATTCAATCTGGTATTTATGAATAACTAATGAGAATGAATGAATGGATGGATGGATATAAGGTAGTTCCTTCATTCAACAAGTATTTATTAGCAACTACAACGTACCACTTTTTTATTTTTTTTTTCAACACACCACTTTTAGAATGTGTTAGAGAAGGTGACAAAGTCTCTGAGCTCATATATCTGGGTTTTTTATTGTTGTTGTTGTTTTGGGGTTTTTTGTTTTGGTTTGTTTTTTGATATTTTGGGGGGGTTGGGTTTGTTTGTTTTTTTTTCTCTTTCAAGCCTGTCCCTGGAACTCACTCTGTAGACCAGGCTGGCCTCGAACTCACAGGGATCTACCTGCCTCTACCTCCCAAGTGCTGGGATTAAAGGCATGTGCCACCACTGCTTGACTGTGTTCCTATATCTTTATTTGGACAGACAGACAATAGACAAATAACTGTATTGTTAAGGAAACAATCTAGAGCTAGGTATGGTGGTGGCAAAGGCACACAGATCTCTTTGAGTTCAAGGCCAACCTGGCCTGCCTAGAGAGTTCTAGGACAACTGGGGCCTTATTGTGAGACCCTGTCTTAAAAAACCAAAAACAAAAACATTAATCTACAGGCTGGAGAGATGGCTCAGTGGTTTAGAACACTTGCTGATCTTGTAAAAGACCCAGCTTCCATTCCCAACACCCACATGGCAGCTCCCAACCGGCTATAACTTTAGTTCCAAGGGAACACAATGCCCTCTTCTGGCCTCCTCAGGTACTGCATACATGTGGTGCACTTAAAAGCAAAACACTCATG